>PVIC010054580.1:0-11494 GCA_004025085.1 Thryonomys swinderianus | reverse complement strand
AAGAGACTGCTAGACTTAATTACCAAATTTGGTAGTGTTGCTGGATACAGGGTAAATGCTCAAAAATCAACAGCCTTTGTCTACACAAACAACAGACTCACTGAAAGAGAAATTGGGGAGGCAGTCCCTTTCACAGTAGCACCCAGAAAAATGAAATATCTAGGAATCAACCTAACAAAGGAAGTGAAAGACCTCTACTTTGAAAACTATAGGACTCTGAAAACTGTTTACTATTATTTTTTATCCTACTCTAATTTACTTATACTGTTGATTTCTCATATAAGAGAAATCACGCAACTTGTATATCTGATTTATTTCACGTAACATAGTCGCAGGGTACATCCATTTTCCTATAAATTACTCAGATTTATCCTTCTTTATAGCAGAGTACTACTCAGTATATAAATCAATATTATAGTTTTAAATGCATTTATCTGTTGATGGACATAAAGTTTGCTTCCAAGTCTTAGCTATTATGAGTTGTATTGCTAGAAATATAGGTATGCACAAATCACTGTTCTCTGATGTCTTTAACTGTTTCAAGCAGGTATCTAGTAAAGAGAATAACTGAGTTGAATGAAATTTTTTAATTCTAAGAGATGTTCATACTGGTATTCATGGTAGTTTTACTAGTTTACATTCCTGTTGTTATGGGTTGTTGGACATCTTGCAGGCAGAAAGGCTGGCCCTGGAAAAGCCTACAGAGAAACCAACTTGGAGGTTAGCATTGCCAGAGGAGAAAACTACTCCATCTATATAGGATAAACAGCAGTGATTGATATTCTAAGTATGCACTAGGATAAACAGTAGTGCTTGATATTCTAAATTGGTGCCAGTCTCCCATGGTGGAGGATCAGGACTTTGACCACCCCCTCCCAGAAAAGACCCCAGACTAAAAATTCCTGTGTGCTTGTTACGTGATTTGATTTCTCATTGGATCCGCATTTAATCAGTATTACCTGAGCAACTATACTTGTAATCTTAATGGTTGATCATGGTTTTGTCTATTCTGTGATTTTTTATTGTACCAAGGTTATCTAAGCCACTGTATTTGCAATGTTACTGGTTGACTGTAATTTTGTCCCACCTTAAACCTGCCTCACCTCGTGGCTTTGCTCCATAAGAGCCCACTGGGAAGTGAGGTGGGAGGGTCACTTCTACTGAATTCTCTTCTGTCTCTCTCAGGCAGAACTTTTCTTTCTCAATAAAGTTTTTCCTACTCTTAACCTCCACTGTTCCTAAAATTCATTCTTCGATTTTAAAGAACACAAACTTGGCGTTTCAGGTATCTTTCAGGTCAGTAGCTAGGCTTGCTCCCCTGTATCACTACCAGCAATGTAGAAGGTACCTTTTCCCCCAGAGCCTCACCAGCTTTTGTTGTTATTTGATTTCACAATGAAGCCATTCTTTCTGGAGTAAGATAGGATCTTTATTGTTTTAATTTGGTATATGAGAACACTTGATTTTTGTGTATCTTGATTTTGTATCCTGCTACATTGCTGAATTTGATTATTAATTTAGGCTGGCCTGAAACTCACTATGTAGGCCAAGCTGGGTTTGAACTTGCAGTGGTCTTCCTGCTTCAGCCTCCTAAGTGCTGCGATTACAGGCATATGCCATCATACTAGGCTATCTAGGAGTCTTACTGGAATTTTTTTAGTCTCCTATGAAAAGGTTCACGTCATCTGCAAATAAGGGCAGTTTGACTTATTTTTGTCCTACACATTGCTCTTTTATTTTTTAATTTTGTCTGATGGCTTTAAGGTTTCAAGTACTATATTCAACAGAAATGACTTGCTCTTGATTTTAGAGGAAGAGCTTTCACTTTTCTCTTGTTTAATACGTTGGCAGTAGGTTTATCATAGATGGCTTTTATTAGATTGAGATAAGTTCTTTCTGTACTTACTTTCTTCAGGGTTTTTATCATGAATAGTGTTGTGTTTTGTCAAAGGATTTTTCTGCATCTATTGAGATGACTGTGTGATTTTGTTTATGTAATATATGACATTTATTTTTGTGTATGTTGAACCAGCCTTATTCAGGGATAAAGCCTATTTAGTCATAATGTATGATTTTTTTGATGATTTGTTGCATAATGTTTGCTAGGTTTTTTTTTTTTGAGGATCTTTGCATCTGTCTGTTCTCTAGAGACTGACCTCTATTCTCTTTTTTAGTTGAGGTCTTTGGGTGGTTGTGGAATCAGGTAATGCCACCTTGAAGGAATGAGTGTGACAGTACTCTTTCCCTTTCAGTTTCATTAAAGAGTTTAAGAAGTATTGACATTACATCTTCCCTGAAGTTCTTAGAGAATTAAGCAGTGAATTCATGGCCATGAGATTTTGGGGCTTTTCATGGTTGGTAGGTTTTTTAAATTACTGCCTCAATTACATTGCCTATTTTTTTTTTTTTTTTTTTGAGACAGGGTCTCACTTTATAGTTCATGCTGGCCCTGAGCTCACTATGTAGCCCAGGCAAACCTGGAACTCAGCAGTCCTCCTGTCTCTGCCTCCCAGTGTTGGGATTACAGGCGTTGAGTCACCATGCCCAGCACTGTGGTATGTGGTATTGATTGCCGGTGGGCGTGAGTCTCCACGCCCAGCATTGTATGTTGTTACCAGGATGGAACTCAGGACCTTGCACTTGCGAGGCAGGCGCTGGAACCACTGAGCTAAATCTCCAGCCCCACATTGCCTATTCTTAGATTACTCAGGGTTTTTATATCTTTTTGGTTCAGATTTGGTAATACATAAGTATCAAGGAATCTAGCTAGCTACTTCTGAATGCTCTAGTTTATTGGAATACAGATTTTTGAAGTAGTTACTTATAATCTAGATTTCATAGGTATCCATAATTTCACCTTTTTTTATTTCTAATTGCATTGAGGAATTTTTGGGTTTTGTTGTTGTTGTTGTTGTTAAGGCTGGTTAAGGGTTTGTTTTTTCAAAGAACCAACTCTTTAATTCATTGATACTTGTACTTTTTGTTTTTAATTTTATTAATTTCTGCTCTCATCTTTATAGTTTCCTTCCTTGTATAAGCTTTAGATTTGGACTGTTCTTGTTTTTCTAGGACCTTGAGGCACGTCATTAGGTTATTTGGGTTTGTTCTGTTTTCTAGAAGTGAGGATTCACAGCAAGAAATTTTTCTTTTTTTTTTTTGAGACAGGGTCTTGCTTTGTAGTTCAGGCTGGCTCTGAGCTCACTATGTAGTCCAGGCAAGCCTCGAACTCAGCAATCCTCCTGCCTCTGCCTCCTGAGTGCTGGGATGACAGGCGTGAGCCACCACACCCGGCAATAAATTTCTTTCTTATGGCTGTTTTCATTGTGTCCCATAGGCTCTGGTATGTTTTACTGGCATTATTATTTGATTCTAGGTGCTAATCCTTTCTTGATTATTACTGTGATTACTATTGATTATTCAAGAGTATTGCATAATCTCTTATGTTTGCATAATTTCTCTGGTTTCTTTGCCATTAATTTCCAATTTCACTGTAGTGTGAACTGATAATATCTATACATCAGATAATTTCAGTTCTTTTTATTAAGTAGGGTTTTTGGGCCAGTGTGTGGTTTATTTTAAAGAAAATTACCTGTGCTGCTGAGATGAGTGTGTATTCTGTGATTGTTTGGTGGAATGTTATAGATATCGATAAAATCCATTTTTGTTCAAAGGTATGTCTCAACACTGATATGTCTTTGTTAATTTTTTTTTGGTCTGTTTTTCTGTTTATAACTGTAGGGTATTGAGGTTTCCCACTATAATTGTGTTGATATTTATCTCCTCTTTTAGGTCTAGGAGTGTTTTGAAAAAGTTGTTTTGCAAAATGTATTAATCTGCATTGGTGCTCACTTCTGCAGCACATACACTAAAATATTAGTCTGAGTTGGAAGTTATGTCCTGAAACACCTTATAGTTCTCTAGCATTTGAGTTCTATGTCAAGACATCTGCTATAATTCAAAGGGGTTTACCTTTATAAATGAGTTGTTGCTTTTTTTTTTGATGACTTTTAGAGTTCTGTGTTTGTGCTGAACTGGTGGGATGTTGCCTGTAATGTGTTGTGGAAAAGTTCTTTTTTGGTATGCCTCTGGGTATTTGGTCGCCTTCTTCCTGACACTGTCCTAACATTGGTCACTTCCATACTTTCTGTGAATTTTCTTTTATCTCCTCAATTTCTGTTTGTTACCTTTTTATGAACTCATAATTATTTGCTGAACTGGTCAGTCATGCTTTATATCGATTTTTTTAAGTTCATCAGGCTTATTAGTGTCTTCTGTAAGCTCACTAATCATTTTTTATTGTCTTATTATTTCTTTAGTTATACCATATTTGAACTTGTCAAGCACAATATGGATCAGTTTTTGTCTTCTCTTTTATCACTTTATATAATGTATAATTTAGCCTTTTGGCTTTTGATTTTCTCTACAGTGATCATCTTTGGGGAGCTGGGAGTTTTTGTAAGCATTGTGTTGCCTTGTTTTCTCATGTTTCTGTTTGGTTTTGTGTTGTGTGTGCGCACATGCACACAGTAAGGGTTGCAGGTTGGTTATAGTAAAAAGATTGTGTTGTAGTATGGAAATAGCATTCCTGCCTGAACACTGGGTGTAGCAAACTATAGGTTTGTCACATTTATAGTGTCTGACCTCCTTCATTAGTTTGGGGAGGGAAGAGTGCAGTGTAATTGGCCCAGTCCTCAGTTCTCCAGAAATGAAACATGGTATTATTGATGACACAAAGACAAGGCATATATTGGCATATAGTGGAAAGCAGTTAACACCTTCCCACTAGCTTGACCCACTGGCGATACCTGCATGACTGTCAGTCACATTGGGCAGTGTGATCTACTGGCAGTTAGCTATTTAACATCAGATGGTGGATTCAGATAAGAGCCATTTGGCTGTGATATACAAATTACAGCCCTGTCATAAACAAGCCAGTAGCACCAAGTGTCCCACCCTGGTAATAGCAAGATCAATGACAATAATACAGTCAAAGATGAATTGGATAGTACCATACTATAAGAACCAACAAATGCTACCACTAAGCTACCCTTTCCAAAAGAAGTCTGTATTACGGTATAGACATAAAGAGAAAGCAAATATTGATATGCAGTAAGTACATACTAAATACAGCAACTTTACCACCATTACCAGTAGAAAAGGAAGCCAGGTATGGTACTGCATGCCTGTGTACTTGGGAGGCTGAGGCAAAAGGATAGCTGTAAGTTTGAGGTCAGCCTGAGCTATGTAATGTAAGGCCACAATGAGACCCACAATGAGATGCTGTTTCAAAAAACCAAAACAAACCAAACCATTAGAAAAGAATTTAAGGGTAATAGCATAGAGTCTGCTAAATATCTAAAGATAATACAGCTTAATGATTATACTAGTAGAGATGGAGGGAGAGGGAAAGGAGAAAACACAGGAAGTAAAATTTGAAAATTAAAAGAAAAAGAAAGGGGAGTTAAAGGAGTAACTCCTATTAAGAAGTAAAATAATGTATATAAAAGTAACAAAGAACAAACATGAAAAAAGATCAAAATAAAGAGAAAACCCCAACCTCCCAGAAAACAATGCAGAAAAAGAGAAGTGAGTCAAAAAATTTCCTTTTTGTTTTGAATGAGGGTTTCTTTCCACAACATGCAGTATTGGAATCCAACAGAAGGCCGGAGGGTTAGCTCAGTGGTTCTGGTGCCCACCTCGCAAGCGCAAGGTCCTGAGTTCGATCCCTGGTAACCACATACAGTGCTGGGCATGGAGACTCACGCCCACCAGCAATCAATACCACATACCCAGTGCCGGGCGTGGTGGCTCACACCTGTAATCCCAGCACTCGTTAGGCAGAGACAGGAGGATTGCTGAGTTCGAGGCTTGCCTGGACTACATAGTGAGCTCAGAGCCAGCCTGAACTACAAAGCGAGACCCTGTCTCAAAAAAAAAAAAAAAGAAAAGAAAAATTCAACAGATCAGGGGGTGGGACAGTGAGTCACTACTAAGACCTGCACATTTCAAGTATGAATGCTGGATCCTGACCCACCTTTCCTGCTGTACTTGGTCAGCCAATGCTGTCCACACTTGGGCTGTGTTTATTGCAGCTGCTCTCACTTTCTGTGTACCTCTGTGCACCCCAAGTCATGGCTTTCTCCATCTAGCTTTCTGGCCCATGGGTTTGTGGCCACTCTTTCTAATACCCAAGGCTGTGGCAGCTCTCCATCCCAAACCATATCCCTGATCACATTGGCACATGAGGATGCAAATAGAACACTGAGCTCAGTGGTGGACGTGGATAGCGGGGCAGGGGAGTAAAGGAATCTGGTGGACTTAGTGCCAGTACTTTCAGACCCAGCTCCACATAAAGCTACAATTGCTGGGGCCTGCCTTCTCTCTACAGTGTGGAGTGTGGTGCCTTCGACCTACTTGAGGTTAAACTCAGGAGGTGTGTGTCACTGCAACTGTGTCTTATGGCCACCTTCCTCCTAGTCACTGTGTTAGGGTAACCCCAGCAACCCTGAGGTGACATCATTCTCTAGTTATGTAGCTCAGTTTTAAATAATCAGCCTACCCGAAATGGGCTCTTGATTAAAACCTCTCAAATACAGCAGGTGTTACTCTGGTTTTTCTCCACCTCTAGCCTGCCAAGGGAGAGTCACTTTTGGAGTAAATCTCCATGCTGTCTTTGCAGTTTCCCATGACTGTGGGCTTTTCTTGGGTTCACACTGCTGGCCCTCTCTACGTCCATCTTGTATTAGTGAAACAGGTCCTTCTCCCAGGAACTGGGATGCACATTCAGGGTTGTACTGTGCTCTTTTTCTCTGTAGTTTCTAATTTTGCTGTCAGCTCTCTCCTTAGCCCTGGTATTTGCTTCTTTTTCTCTTCATCAGCTTGTTTTCTAGGTGTCTCAATTCAAGGGCCCAGAAGGCTGTATTCAGCTGAGTGATTTTTTTATCTCCTGAAGTTGTTAAGTCTAATAGTTGAGTAGATTCTTAAAATTTTCTGTGTATGAGATGTCATCTGTAAGTACATGTAATTTACTTTTTCTTTGCTAATGTATGTGCCTTATAGTATATGTATATTCTGCCTAGAACTTCCATTTAAGAGAAGGTTTTGCTACTATAATCCCAACATTGACGGTTTGGCTGTGTAGTTTGGCTGTGTAGTGGTGGGATCTTGAGTTGTATGAACATGTGCTTGTGATGCTGGGAATCCGACCTGGAGTGTCACACAACGCTGAGCATCCCCTCTCTACCGAACTTCTCCCACTCTGGAACTGTGGTGGTTTTATAGGTACTGAGGTTGTACTCTTCTGTTCCTAATTTCTCAGCTGTCTCTTAAAAGATGCCTATCAGGTTGCCAATTTAGCTCAGTGATTCCCATGCCTGCCTAGCAAGCACAAGACCCCCAGTTCTGTCCCCAGTAACCACATACAGTAATACTGGGCATGGTGACTCATGCCCACCAGCAGTCAGTACCACATACCACAGTGCTGGGCATGGTGGTTCACGACTGTAATCTCAGCAGGCAGAGGCAGGAAGATTGCTGAGTTTGAGGCTTGCCTGAGCTACATAGCGAGCTCAGGGCCAGTCTGAACTACACAGCAAGACCCTGTCTCAAAAAAAGCCTTTCAGAATTTCTCAGAATCAAATACTAATAATCTTTATAAAAACTCATTTCATCTGATGTTTAATCCTATAGTGGTAACCCTCTTTTTTTTTTTTTTTTTTTTTTGAGACAGGGTCTCGCTTTGTAGTTCAGGCTGGCTCTGAGCTCACTATGTAGTCCAGGCAAGCTTTGAACTCAGCAGTCCTCCTGTCTCTGCCTCCCGAGTGCTGGGATTACAGGCGTGAGCCTCTACGCCCGGCACTGTGGTATGCGGTATTGATTGTTGGTGGGCATGAGTCTCCACGCCCAGCATTGTATGTGGTTACTGGGGATCGAACTCAGGACCTTGCGCTTGCGAGGCAGGTGCCGGAACCACTGAGCTAATCCTCCGGGCCAGTGGTAACCCTCTTTGGTCTGTCTGATTTGTTTTCACCAACCACAACGGGTCACTTCTTGATGATCACTGAATCTTTGGGACCTGTGGCTTATACTCTTGCACCATCATCATATGTGTTTTTAAAATTTGTCTGTTTGGCAGCAACTACACAATGTTGCATTTCCTGATTTTATAAATTATACATATTTACTCTAGATTGTTTTTTAAGGAAACAGTACACAGAAGGGTAGTCCAACTGTAGATAACTCTGTGTGTGTGTGTGTGTGTGACACACATTAATCATTTTTATGTATCTTTTTCTGGTCTTAAAGTTGTGTTTATAATTTATAATGTTTTGAAAAATATACTTTGTACTTGTGGTTTTTCATTTTTATAAAATGGAGTATTAGTCATAAAGAACGATAAACTAAAAACATAGCTAAATGGATGCACCTTGCGATCATACTATTAAGTAAAATAAATAGGCACATGTGTAAATACTGAATTGGTTTTCTGGTATGAGTAACAAAGTATAAATGAGGACCAAAATGTATAATTGATGTGAAATAGGAAAAAAAGGTTCAAAGAGGAAGGAGAGGGCCGGAGGGTTAGCTCAGTGGTTCCGGCGCCTGCCTTGCAGGCGCAAGATCCTGAGTTTGATCCCTGGTAACCACATATAATGCTGGGAGTGGAGACACGCCCACCAACAGTCAACACCGCATACTACAATGCCGGACGTGGTGGCTCACGCCTGTAATCCCAGCACTTGGGAGGCAGGGACAGGAGGATTGCTGAGTTCGCAGCGACTTGCCTGGGCACCATAGTGAGCTCAGGGCCAGCCTGAACTACAAAGCGAGACCCTGTCTCAAAAAGCAAAAAAAAAAAAAAAAAAAAAAAAAAAAAAAAAAAAAAAAAAAAAAAAAAAAAAAAAAAAAAAAAAAAAAAAAAAAAAAAAGAGGAAGGAGAGCTAGGGAGGGGATGGGGAAAAGAAAAGATGAAAAAGAAGGAAAAAGTAGAAATAAAGCTTTTGTAAATAGGAGAGGTAGAGTGGTGAAAGGGAAGGAAGAGGAATGGGAAGACAAGAACCAAGGTATATCACAAGTATAAATTCCCAATGATGAATATGATCCTTATGCTGAAAATGTAGCAATAAACTTCATAAAAAATACACATACCTAGATATACACATACGTATTTTGTTAAATGGAATTATTTGGCCCATTAATTTTTGGATTCATTTTTTTTTCTCATTTGGCAATGGATCAAGGTGTTTTGGGAGTTTTTTGGGTTTTTTTTTCTTTGCCATACTGGGGATTGAATTCCAGACCTCATACTTGTAACTCAGGTATGCGGCACCACTGAGCCACGTCCCTGCCCCAAGGTTTTATATTTTTTTAAGCAGGCTTTCACTATGTAGTGTAGACTGGCCTTGAACTCAATGTGTAGTGCAGGCTGGCCTCAACTTGTGGTGATCCTGTTTTAGCCTCTCCAGTGCTGGGAGTATAGGTGTGTGCCACCAGACCCAGCCTATATCTAAATTTCTTAATTGCCATGGCATTAAATATTTCTTGAAAATACAATTTTAATTCTGCTATATATATAGTTTTTTGTTATATTGTTTTTATTATCTTATATTTAGGTCACTTTTAAAGCTTTATAATTATGAATTATTAGACAGTGTTTGTAGTTTGCATGCTAATAACATCTTCGAGAAAATGTTTAGAAATGGAATTAATGTTTCATATGGTCTTCTAAGTAACTGTCTAAAACTGGTCATAATAGTTTACACTCTTAACTAGCAGTATATAAGTATAATAATTTCTTTTTTCCAGTTCGGATTCTGAAATAATAGGTTATGCTTTGGACACACTGTATAATATAATATCTAATGATGAAGAAGAAGAAGTCGGTAAGTTTTCAGTTATTTTACTGTGTTTTATATGTAAAAAGTAGGCTGTGCCAATTTTGGTGATTTTATGGTTGGGTTTGTTTTATAAGTTTAGGTTTTATTTGTTATTGTTTTAATTCAATAAAGACTTAGTTAGGCCTAGTCCTAGAATAATAGTTTTACGATATTGCTTTCTGTGTAATTTGGAAAACTATGAGAAGATCTTTTTATTTATTTAAAAAAAATTTTAAAATAGGGTCTTGCTATGTAGTTCAGGCTGGTCTTGAACTTAACTATCTAGCCCAGTGTGGCAAGTGATCTCTTTTGCTTCACCCTCCCAAGGGCTAGGATTAGAGGTATATGCCACCACTTCTGGCTGATCCGTCCTTTTAAAAATGATATTTCCCCCTCATTGTACAGTATTTAGTGTAGCTCTTTTTTGGCTTTCTGGTGCTTCTGGGGATTGAGCCCAGGGCCTCATGCATGCTAAGCAAGCATTCTACCCCTGAGCCACATTTTGGGACCTGCTCTTAGTTTTAACTTGGCTCTGTGTATAATAACCAGTTCTAAGTTGAAAACCTTTTCTGCCTATTGATGAAAAGCAAGTGACTGTGTATTTATGTTATTACCCGTGAGCAGTATAGAAGTAGAAGATTGTTTTTCCTAATAAGTATTTCAACTTTTTACCTAGCAGCTCTGTTCATTTGTAAAGACAATTTAAACAATTGTAAAAACAACTTATTCATTTTATGAATTTTTTCCACATTTGTCTTTGGTATGAAATAATATGAATTAGTTTATAATCCATACTTTTCTTTTGTATATCTTTTTTGTTTGAAATGCTTGCATATTTCAAATAAGATAGTGTGTCATTTATTTTGTCAGTGTGAAATGCTTAAAGTCTGTGTTTTGTTCTGCATATTGCAAAAATACATGGAGATCAGTCAATGATGTGTGTGCAGTTGACAGTGCTGTGAAAGAGGGCATCCATCATATGAGATTTAGAATAGCTATTGTAGTAGAGTGCAGGGTTTTTTCCATTATTCTAGAAAGAATGGAATGGGATAGTCATCTGTTCAATAAACCTAGTATAGACTAAACGTGTTCTTTTGACCTCAACAGACAAACCTTAAATGTAAATGCATATCACCCATGGACATAGTTTATTAAAAATAGAGTCAATGTTAACACCAGAATACTATTAATAGAAACATTTAAAATGAGGTTGAGTTTAATAGTCACAGTTACTTAAATTTAAATATATCTTTTTTTTTTTTTGAGTCAGGGTCTTGCTTTGTAGTTCAAGCTGGCCCTGAGTTCACTATGTAGTCCAGGCTAGCCTCGAACTCATAGCAATCCTCTTGCCTCTGCCTTGTGAGTGCTGGGATCACAGGTGTGAGCCACCACGTCTAGTATTGTGGTATGTAGTTACTTGGAACTGAACACGGGACCTTGAAACCGCTGAACTAAATCCCCGGCTCCCTTTTTTTTTTTTTTTAATTCTGGGGATTGAACACAGGTCCTCACTGAGTTGTATACCTGGCCCTTTTTAAAAATTTTATTTTGGCCGGGCGTGGTGGCTCACGCCTGTAATCCCAGCACTCGGGAGGCAGAGACAGGAGGATTGCTGAGTT
>PVIC010054579.1:0-11496 GCA_004025085.1 Thryonomys swinderianus | reverse complement strand
AAAAAAAAAAAAAAAAAAAAAAAAAAAAAAAAGGGAAACAAAGCTTATGTATTTAGGGGGTGGAAGGTTATGGGGTATGTAGGGGAATGGGAACAAAGTGAGAATTAAATTGTGTCATATACTGGTACAAATTCCCAATATTGAGTGTGATCATAATGTAAATATATAATGTACCAATAAAGATAAAAATTAAAAAAACCTAAAATTGAAAATTCTAAAGGTAGGAAAAATCCAGCAAGTGCAGTGGATTGTCTTCTAGCCCCCAATGCCTACATCAAGGCTCTAAAGTCCAGTGGGAGTAAGTGTATTGGAAATAAGGCCTCAGGAGCTAATTAAGGTTAAATGGGTTCAAGGGTGCCCCAACCCGGTAAGACCAGTGTCCTCTCAGACCATGCACTGGAGAGCTCCCTTCTCTTGTTTTTCTGCTTCGCTGAGGAAAGAATGCAGAAGACAGGGGCCTCCCAAAGCCAGGAAGAACGTCCTCACCAGAAACCAAAGCAAAAAACAGACCCGGAATTTCCCAGCCTCCAAGGCTGTGAGATAATCAAATTAGTCCAGTGTGTAAGACACGGTGTTCTGTTCTGATAACCGCAGCAGACTAATACAAGTCCCTCCATCCTTAACTCATGAACAACCACTTATTTCCACAAAGAGGTGGCTTGATACAAAAACAGCATGCCTGAAACTACAAGATCCTGTGATGGATAGCTTTACTTTTTTGCAATTATAATGTATCCCGGGACTATGGGACTGTAACATAGGAAATGAAAATCTACTATAGCCCCTGAAATACAAGTCGACCTACTCCCGGGCTGCTGCCACCAGGGTGTTCTTAAGGACACCATCACAGTATGTCAGCACCATCCCAAGAGGAAACGCACTATTAGTTTGGAATTCACTTAGAGACGCAGTGAAGTGACAGTTTTTACTGAAAGGGAGTAGGATGAGAAGCAGGGGACTGGGTAGAGGGAACATAGAGAGTGACTGGTTACACAGGTATTTGAGCCCATCCCCACCCTGCCACTTGCCAGCTACCGGCCACCGCATAAGTAATGACTCTGTGGCTTCGATTCCTCCCTCCCGTTCCTGATGGGGTTGTTAAGTGTGCTCGTGGTAACACGTAAAGAACTCAACAGACAGAATGCACTGAGTGGGGATCCAACAAGTGTGAACAATGGTGGTGAATTTTTATGATAACTGTAATAATTTGTATCTTGTCACAGAGGGCATGTAGCTAATGGGAAGAACACAGAAAGGACAGAGAACTCAGTGTACTCAAGGGGTGGGTGGTGCTCCTCACACCCCATTTTTAGTATAGGTTCATGTCTGCTTGGGTGGAGGCCGTGTCTCACGCCATACGAGAGAAAGGAAAAAGTGACTGGAGAACAGGAAATGTTACTGCTTAACCTCCAAAGTACACAGAGCTGTTACTTCAGTATCACCTCTCCTTCCCTCCTTCCCTCTGTCCTCCTCACCCCTCCCTTCTGTGGGTCCTGGGGCTCAAACTTGGGGCCTTGAATATGCTAGGCATTTGCTCAGCCCCAAAGACATACACGCCTAACCTTCAGTTTCATACTAAGACATGGGTAACAAAGTAGCTGAGATAACCACAAAGAGTCAGAAAATGACCAGGGATAAGAACACCCAAGGTTGGGTCTTGAGCCTATTATTGATGCTGTATGATCTTGGGAAAAACCACAGATTCTCTTATTTCTCATAGGGCCTAGGAAAGAAAGAGGGAAAGAGAGAGACAGAGAGATAGAGAAGAGGAGAACTCCAAAGTTTTTCACATTAAGCTCCCTGGACTCAATTTTTTTGTTCTTATCTTTAAGGATGTGTGAGATAACAAGGAGGTTTTTATTCTACATATTTTGTTTTGATTTTAAATGTTACAGTATTAACCTTTACACTCTATCTCAGTAACTACTGTGTGATTACTCACATTCAAATGCATGTTATTTTTCAGGTTACTGTGAACACACATTGAATATATGTGCAAAATGATTAATTCTTTAAAAAGAAGAATCTACTAGTTTAATTTAATTCAGCATTTCTAGGTAGGATATTGTAGAAAGGAACAATAGAGGACTTAAAGATGGAGAAGCAGGAATAGTTTATATGATTGATCTTAATGTATTTATATAGGAAATACTAGTTAATTTCATTGAATAGCCAAGAAATAAGAACAAGACAGTTGCCACTAATAGAAAAGAGCAGCACAGCTTCCAAATTAATTTGGGAAAGTATAGAATGAATATTCTTTGTTTACCTCAAAGCAATTCATACCATTCCATACCTGCCTTGCAAGCACAAGGGCCTGAGTACTATCCCCGATAACCACGGTAACCACGTAACAATGTTGAGCGTGGTAACTCACGCCCACCAGCAATCAATACCACATACCACAGTGCCAGGTGTGGTGGCTCACGCCTGTCATCCCAGCACTCGGAGGCAGAGACAGGAGGATTGCTGAGTTCCAGGCTTGCCTGGGCTACATAGTGAGCTCAGAGCCAGCCTGAACTACAAAGTGAGACCCTGTCTCAAAGAAAAAACAACAACAAAAAACAAACAAACAAAAAAGGAAAATAAAGTCATTAGATGAAGATTTTTGTCTGTCCAGGTAGCGCATGCCTGTAATCTCAGCTACCCAAAGAGGCTAAAACCTGAGGCTAAGACCTAAGGATGACAAATTTGAGGCCAGCCTGAGCAACTCTGCCAGACCTTGTCTCAAGAAAAGTGAAAAGGTGGGATGTACTATGTACTTCAGGGTGTCCTTGAACTCACTCTGTATCTCACACTGCCTTAAACTCACAGCAATCCTCCTGCCTTAGCCTCCAAACACTGGGATTACAGGTGTGGCCACCACAGCCTCGGATTTGCAAGAGTTGGGTTTCAATTTAGCTTTGGGCCTAAAGCTTGTACTCATAGTCACTACACAATACTGTCCCCACATTCACCTCTATTTGCCTCAAATTTCCACCTGAATATTCCATTCGATCTATCATGTGGGCTTGTTTTCCGTTGCACCTTTCTCCTTCCTCTAAATCAGAACTTGCTCTGCTTTCTAGGAACAGATTCATGAGATCAAAACTGTCTGTTAAGTGAGAAACCTTCAGGTCTTCCTTGGCTTCACTCTCACAGGTGCTCGCCTTAGATCTCAACACACCCACCCACCAGTCTCCACCACAGTATGTCACAATGATTTCACAAACGCAGCAGAGCCTCTCCATTCTTTTTGCTACTACTTCCTATTGAACTCTTGTATCCGTCTCACTTCTGAAGTCTACTTATTATTATTATTATTATTATTTTGGTTGTGGAGGTGGTACTGAGGATTGAATCTAAGTGCTGTGCTGTATCACAAACCCTGTTTATTTTCATAAAAGGGGTCTAAATTGCCCAGGCTGGCCTTGACCTTGGGATTCTTCTGCTGGGATTGCTTCTGTCCCCTTCCCCCACCCTGCACACAGCAGAGGTCTAGTTTATTCTCTCCCTTGCTCTCATCCTTCTATTCTCAGGAACAGCTTCCAAAAACCAAAAAACCAAATCTGGAAACCCTGCTAATTTCCCCGTCTCCCTTCCCCATTCTTTAGACTGTCTTAATACTGCTGCTCACCACTAAGCTCCTAATGCCCTTCAGTTCCTTGGTCAAATGCTGCTTCTTCTGAGGACCCCAGTCAAGATGCTCTGCCAGGTTCATTCAGACTTCCGCCCCCTATTTACAGTGCAGACTGCAGCTGCCTTGGTCTCACCTACGAGGGAGCTCTAGCCTATACTGAATGCCTGGTTTAGCAAGGTGGCTGAACTATGTTTGAATAAACAAACTAAAAAGTTTAATGACTACATGAATTCCAAGCAAAGGGACTTATATTGTTTCTCAGTGATAATTTGAAACTTTCTCAACTTGTCATTTAAATTTTTTGTCCATTCAATGCTCATTTGAATTTTTTTTGGAGACAAGGTCTCGCTTTGTAGTTCAGACTGGGCCTGAGCTCACTCTGTAGCCCAGGCAAGCCTCCAACTCAGCAATCCTCCTGCCTCTGTCTCCAGAGTACTGGGATTACAGGTGTGAGTCACCATGCCCAGCACTGTGGTATGTGGTATTGATTGCTGGTGGGTGTGAGTCACCACGCCCAGTATTGTTGTATGTGGTTACTGGGATGAACCAGGGACCTTGCACTTGCTAGGCAGGTGTCAGAACCACTGAGCTAAATCTCTGGCCCTCATTTGAATATTACACAGTGGACAACCACCGGATAAGAAGTGTGACTTAGAAGGAACCCACAAGACTGGCTCCTGCTCCAAAGGCCCTTCTTACTTGGCCTGTCTCTGTGGGCTATCCAGATGGAAGACCTAGAGCCTTGCTTGTACGTGGGCTGGCAGAGTGGCTGAGTTAAGGAAGTGAAAGAGTTTTTATCTTCAGGGCCAGGTTTAAAGTAATGCAGTTTTACTGTACACACTAAGAGCTGTCCTTGGAATCTTTGATTCTCTCTTGAATCCTGATAGACTCACACTCCTAATCCACTTCCATCTGCCAATGTATAGCTCAGTAACATGAGGCTTCCCTAGTTCCAAGGGCCTAAATCAGTTCTGTGGAATCTCACGACCTGCCACCCTCGTCTTTAACTCCATTGTCTTCATGTTGTTAGCTCTTATTTCATGCTGACTGCAAACGATTTACAGGTGTATCTTCACTCTGTGAGGCTGACTCTGCTATTAAACTTATTTTATTATGAGCAGCCAAACATAGGAGTGAGGTAACCAGCTTGATGTCTCATAAGACAATGGGCTATTATGCAGGTCACCTACAAGATTCTGTCCGATGACTAATGCTCCTCCTTCTACTCTGGGAGAAGTCTGGCATCCAAATCTGAAAGTCCTGATCTTTCAGTGACATTTTTAGATTTTATCATCACCTGCTTATAAGCCTCCTTATTTTTCAGGTTTTAAGATCTTTTTTATTTTCAACCTTAAAGGCAGAGTAAATTTGGGAGAAAAACAATAATGGATACATGGTTGCATAATACGTTTTACATTGAGGCTTTCGACTCAGCTTACCCAATCCATCAGACAATGAGGATTCTTTCCAGGTGTGAGAGTGACTCACAATGCAGCAGCGCTCTGCTCCACTCTCATGCCCAGATTCCTCCTGTGGGGCATTCTGATCCTTGAGCTCTTACCTGCCTGTCAGCCTCACAGCTTTTGTACACAGATTCGTTAAGAGCCAACTTTGGTAAATTTGGCCGTCAAGACTGAACAAAGATCTGCCCCAGATTTACGCAGATGACAACTGGATGACTGCTTCCTCCTTAATGCTGTGACTGAAAAACATAGTGAATGATTAGATTTAAAAATTACAGAAAAAT
The DNA here is from genome assembly GCA_004025085.1 of Thryonomys swinderianus. Classification (NCBI taxonomy): domain Eukaryota; kingdom Metazoa; phylum Chordata; class Mammalia; order Rodentia; family Thryonomyidae; genus Thryonomys; species Thryonomys swinderianus. The sequence continues at coordinate 6,130 of PVIC010054579.1, read as the reverse complement.
GTCACCATCAGCCTGCCTCAAAATACTTACTTCTGCTTTGAACCCATTTGTCTCATTACTCTTGTTACTTTCTGAAGCAGTTCTCAAAGTCCCCTTTTGTGAATCTCTTTAGTTATGTTGTTGTGGGTGACTCAATGTCCTCAGATTTGACTGAAAATATTTACTTTTTTTCTTTCTGAGACAAGGTCTTGGTATATATGTAGTTCAGGTTGGCTTCAAACTTACAGTGATCCTCTAGCCTCAGCCTCTTGAGTTCTAGGATTACAGGCATGTGCCAGTACCATGCCTAACTAAAACGTTTACCTTTTATGACACCTTGACTTTGGGGAACAGCCCAGAGGTTGCATAGTGCCAGAATGATGAATAAGGAAGATAAGGACACTCCCTTACTCTTCCATGGGATGGATGGCACTCGGCAGCATCATGCACCACACTTTTTTTTGAGACAGAGTCTCGCTTTGCAGTTCAGGCTGGCCCTGAGCTCACTATGTAGCCCAGGCAAGCCTTGAACTCAACAATCCTCCTGCCTCTGCCTCCTGAATGCTAGGATGACAGGCGTGAGCCACCACGCCTGGCCATGCATCACATTTTTTATCACACATCATAGGACAGTTGTGAAAGAGAACTTCTAAACACACACACACACACACGCACGCACGCAAGCACACATGCATGCACACACCAAAATTGGGGGCCAAGGATTTAGCTCAGTGGTTTTGGCACTGATAGGTGTGTTCAGAGTAATAGGCAGTATTTGAGGGGGGAAAATGGCAATTTATCTTTTATTAAATACACATAAAAATTTAAACTTCACTGTATTTTAATCAGCCCTTGTTAGATAATGCCTTACTGCACAAATATATGTGTAAACACACACACATGTACATGTATATTACTCATGTGTACATGTTTATATGGTATGTATCTGGACAGGCCCTAGAAGAAAAAATCTCTTGTCAAAACAAAGGACTGTCCTAATTAATGTTAAGTATGAAGTGGAGAGTTGCATGTACAATTCTAACGAGAGTTATACATTATTGTTTGATAATTAACACTAACGTGACTGTCAGTATTTTGGTGATGAACATTCTGAATTAGGTAGAAAGAATCACTCATCTCTTGACCATAATTATTAATGTGGCTGGTCGTGAACAGATTGAAATTAGGGAAGGAGGATAAAAAGCAAAGTTAGGGCTGGAGGGTTAGCTCAGTGGTTCTGGAGCTTGCCTCGCAAGGATAAGGTCCTGAGTTCAATCCCTGGTAACCACATACAATGCTGGGTGTGGAGACTCACGCCTACCAGCAATCAATACCACATACCACAGTGCCGGGCGTGGTGGCTCATGCCTGTAACCCAACACTTGGGAGGCAGAGACAGGAGGATTGCTGAGTTCAAGGCTTGCCTGGGTACATAGTGAGCAAAGCGAGACCCTGTCTCAAAAAAAAAAAAAAAAAAAAGCAAAGTTAACTGGAATTAGAAGGGCAAAGGAGGTGTGAAGAAATTATGTAGAAAAATAATCCTGCAACTATAGTTAGAGTTTGCCCAAAGGTTAAAACTTTTTTTATTGTATTATTTGAAAAATATATTATAACAATCTCTTATACAGCTTTGAACTTAATTATAAAAGCCAATATAATTGAATTAAAGATTCATAAGCTCCAATTTTTCTTCAAGAACTAACCAGTCAATCATGTATTTCTGTGACTATCTTTCATGCTGTTATAGAGCCCAGAAAAAAACCAGGAAGTTCTACCTGGGCCTGCGAGTTTAGTCACATACAGGTTTGGTCCTGCAGTTCTGGGAATGTGGTTCAGTGGTAGGATGCTTGTGTAAAATGTATAAGGATTTGAATCTGACCCCAGCACTGCAAAGATGAGTTAGAAAACTAAAGATTTTGGTTTTACTGAGTTCTCAAAATATGCCAAGGCACTTATGCAGAAATTAAACATAATGAACATTTTAAAGTTATTTCATGTCATTTTTGAAAAAATGGAACAGCATTTGTTTGCTGGACAATCCTTAAATATTCTCCTAAACTTTCTTGTCAGAGTATCATAGGAGTATTAGTTTATCAGGGTATTAGAAGAATAAGAACATTTAAAGTATAGCTATCCTGTGTTTGTCTCTCTCTTCTAGCTCATCTGTGAAAAGGGTTAAGAATAAGACTTTAATATATTTGTCTGACAACACTAATCGACACTCAGCAAACAGTTACTGAACGTGGACTGTATGTGTGTGAGGATGCTCTAGGTTATAGGCTGTAGAAATGGCAAAAGACTCTCTTTATGGACCACACATTCAGTGGGGTTCTACATATAAACAAATAAAAATAGATACATACCTAGATGCTGTCAGTGCTGAGGAGAAGGGTAAAGGGAGATGTTGCTTGAAGGAGCTGCAGATCTGGGTAGGGTGATCAGGGAGAGCATCCCCAAGAAGGTGGCATTTAAGCAAAACCAAAGAAGAGTGCTGGGTGTGGTGGCTCACGCCTGTAATCCCAGCACTCGGGAGGCAGAGACAGGAGGCTTGCTCAGTTCGAGGCTTGCCTGGGCTACATAGTGAGCTCAGGGCCAACCTGAACTAAAAGCGAGACCCTGTCTCAAACAAAAGAAGAAAAAAACGAAGAAGAGGGAATGAGCTGTAAGGATTTCTTAGGAAAAACATTCAGGTGGAGTGAAAGCAACTAGAAAGGCTGAATCAGGAATCTGCCTGGTGTGTGAAAGGAATAGCAAGAGGCCAGTGTGGCTGGGTGGAGGGGAAAAAAATTGGTAACAGGGCTGGGCCACCTGGAGTATTCTAGTTTCTCCTCAGAGATGGAAGACTGTCAGAGGTTTGGGGCAAACATGTGATGTCCTAGGCCAGTGGGAGCAAACCTGTGGCATGCAAGCTGCCATGGGCTGTTTGAATTGCTGACAGCTCTAAAAAATTCACCATCATTGTCCTAGGCCAGATTCTAACTAAACTGTAATGACTGCTGCCCTGAGATAAGACTCTTTGGGAAAAGGAGGAAGTATAGGACAGAGCTGGGAGTCAGTGTCAATTCCTGGGTGAGATATTATAGATATGAAGTTTAGTCACTGTCTTAGTTACCTTTCCTCATTTCTGAGACAAAATACCCAGAACTTAAAGTTAAATGATGACAGATTTATTTGGCTCACACTTTGTAGAGGTTTCAGTTCATAACTGGCTCCAAGGCAGAGTAGTGTGGCAGAGAAGTATTAGGAGAAATAGTCCATGGTAGGCAGAAGGCATCAAAAGCACCCAAATCAAAAGCAGCAAGTGACAAGCAACAACCCTCAATCAGAGCTCTTTCTGTCCCTTATTTCTTACCCTTGAGGGTAAGTAGCACTTACCCTTAATCCGAATATCATGTGATGAATCAATCCCAACATCACATTCTCAATCCCAGGAGCACAAACCCTATACCCAGTCACCTCTGAAAAGCCCTGCATATGATGGCATGTAGCACTGGGGAGACATCTAGACACAACCCCTAGAGATTAGCTTTAGGAAACTGGGAGTGTAGCTCAGTTGTAGGACACATGCTTAGCCTGTCCAAAGCCATGGTTTGATCACTAGCAGTGGTATATGTGAGAACTGCTTACATTCTAGATTTTCTGTGGATATTCCCTGATGGAGTGGTTATAGAAGGTGTGAGAAATTTCAGCTAAAATATTTTGTAACATTTGACTTTTTATTATCTCAGCCTCTCATGTGGAATATTAGTTGTAGGAGACTAGAAAATTCATCCTGGGGTCGGAGATTTAGCCCAGTGGTTCCAGCATCTGCCTAGCAAGCACAAGGTCCATGGTTTGATCCCCATGACCACATACAACAATACCGGTCATGGTGGCTCAGGACCACCAGCAATCAGTACCACATACACAGTGCGGGGCATGATGGCTCACACCTGTAATCCCAGCACTTGGGAGGCAGAGGCAGGAGGATTGCTGAGTTGGAGACTTTCCTGAGCTACACAGTGAGCTCAGGGCCAGCCTGAACTACAAAACGAGACCCTGTCTCAAAAAAATATATTTCATCCTGTTCACTGCACTATCTCCACCATCCCTTGCTCAATACTAACCACACATTAACTGTAAATTGAACGACCACATGACTTAAAATAACACAAAGTAGTTTTAAAAGGAAGAGGTGGTTGGTTTCAAGTTTTCTATGATAAAAAATTTATACTGCTGCATCTTTGGAGTGGTTTCTGAAGAGAGAGTAGGAAGATCTATTGCTCCTAATGGACTCAATGGGTCACTGAAGATCAATGCCAAAATTTTTTCTCAAAAAGGTTGTCAGAACCCACTGCAACATTTCTATTTGCTTCTTGTTTTGTGTCAAATGGGAGCCAAGAGAGCACCTATGTATCTCAGTTCTAAGAGGAAGCAGAATTGTCTTTTCTCTGAATGTGATTAGGACACTTGTCCCAGAATCTATCACTATAGCATGTTGGGGTCTCTGATCAGTGGAGTGATGGCTTGTTATGAAATTTTCATGTGGATCATGGAGACTTTGTACATAGTAAAAAAAATGCTTAAATAGCCAATATAGAAGAAAGGAAAAGGGTCTGTTAATTGTTCCATCTATCAGATTTGCTTAGTTACTTCTATAAGCTAATCATCACAATGTATTTTAAAAATAAAGTAGTATTTTACTACATAATTTGCATTACCAATGATAGCTGGCCCACAAAACAAAAAAAATAAAATCCCAGTATTAATTTGCTATCCCGTATGATAAAATGTAATGAAGAATGTTAGGATAGGATATTGCCTAGCCTATAGTTAGTTCTCAGTAAACATTATCTATCAACATTATCATCACACTGAAGTCTGTACAGTAAGGAAAATCACCAGATACTAATTGTGTGTGTTTTATATTTAGTCCTGTGCTGTGTACTGTGATACAGAAAACTGGAAACCATTGTCATATACTTAGAAGCTTAAAAATGTACATCAGGGAGTTATATAAAATCTAAAAAAAAATTCAGTAGGGTATAAAACAGCACTAGAATGTAAATGAAAATGTTGTAATTATGCAAGATACAGCTTTTAATGAGAGAGTGATAGCATTTTTCCAAGGGGAAGATTATGCACATTCCCTAGGAAGGCTGTGAAGAGAAAGACCAGGTAGGAAAGACAACAGATAGTGTCGGTGAGTAAACTCTACATTTCCAAAGCCCTCACCTAGGATGACGGCAAAAGCAGTAGTATGCGGGCATGGATCTGTGTTTGTGACTAGATGGGTTTGGTGACAGTACGGCAGTTTTCGTCTATATGCTCGGTTAGGGACAGATGAAGCTCCAATTCAGGCTGAGACCAGGCTGAAGACTTGGAGCAAAGAAGTGGCCCAGCAGGGGCTAGAGATTTAGCTCAGTGGTTCCAGCGCCCGCCTTGCAAGCGCAAGGTCCTGAATTCGATCCCGGTGACCACACAGAATGCTGGGCATGGTGACTCGCACCCACCAGCAATCATTGCCACATGCCACAGTGCCGGGCGTGGTGGCTCACGCCTGTGATCCCAACACTTGGGAGGCAGAGACAGGAGGATTGCTGAGTTTGTGGCGGCTTGCCTGGGCTACATAGTGAGCTCAGGGCCAGTCTGAACTACAAGTGAGACCTTGTCTCAAAAAAAAAAAAAAAAAAAAAAAAAGTGGCCCAGCAAGCCTGGGAGGACCCTCATCAGCACGTGGTATTAGGGCAGCCAAGGAAGAAAGAACGATTAATCTGCAGAAGACCCAAGAGTTCAGACTGGCCGACAGAAAGAGCCCAATAATCCTGGCAGCAGCAGAAGTATCAAAAATGGTTGAAAGATGGGCCGGAGGGTTAGCTCAGTGGTTCCGTCACCTGCCTCGCAAGCGCAAGGACCTGAGTTCGATCCCCGGTAACCACATATAATGCTGAGCGTGGAGACACGCCCACCAACAACCAACACCACATACCACAAGGCTGGACGTGGTGACTCACGCCTGTAATCCCAGCACTCGGGAGGCAGAGACAGGAGGATTGCTGAGTTCAAGGCTTGCCTGGGCTACATAGTGAGCTCAGGGCCAGCCTGAACTACAAAGCGAGACCCTGTCTCCAAAAAGCAAAAAAAAAAAAAAAAAAAAAAAAAAAAAAAAAGA
>PVIC010054578.1:0-10294 GCA_004025085.1 Thryonomys swinderianus | reverse complement strand
GTTACAAAAATGTTAGAAAGTACACGTTTCCAAATACAGAATCTGTGCATAATGAGGGCCAACTATATCATATGTCTCTCCTATGGTTTGAATATGGTTTAGATTTGTCCTCCAAAAATTCACACTTGATCCCCAGCATGGCAATGTTCACAGGTACTAGAACCTGTAGGAGGTGGGGGCTAGAGAGAGGCAATTAGGTGTTAAAGGGGATGAATGAATCATGCAAGGAGTGTGTTCTTGTTCAGGTAGGGAGTCCCATGAGAACGCACTGTTATAAACAAACCTAGCACCTCTTGAATCTCCCTTGCTTCGAGTCTCACTGTGTTATATTTTCTACATGTGCTCCCAGGATTGTGACACCATTAAGGCCTTGCCAAGGCAGATGCAATTACCATTCTCTTGAATCTCTACAACTTGACTTGAATGAAAATTCTCCCTTAGTTATTTGTTTTAATAACACAAAATGGACTAAGACAGCATCAATCGTGGGCAGCTGCTACAATGGTAGCATAACAAGGTACAAGGGACATGGAGGGGAAGGAAATGAGTATTCTGTGGGTTAAGGATGGAGGGGAGCAGAAGACCTGTCAAAAGAAGCTGTGTACAGGAACCCAATAACCTCAGTGAATATAAACATTATATGCCACAAATGAGCTAAGATTTAAAACCAATAAGAACAAATTGAGATAGGCTATAATGCTTAATTGGAGATGTGTGGAGTAAACAGAAGTTTGACCCCCTGGTCCTGATGGCTTCACTGCTGAATTCTAAAAAACTTTTAAAGAAGAGTTAATACCAGCACTTCTCAATCTTTTTAATGAAATCAGAAGGGAAGCAGTACTCCCCAAATCATTCCTCAAAGCAACCATCACCTCGATCACAAAGGCAGGGAAAGATCCCACCAAAAAAGGAAACTACAGGCCAATCTCTCTAATGAACGTTGATGCAAAAATCCTCAATAAAATATTGGCAAACATAATACAGAGAGTTATCAAGAAAATCACACAGACAGATAACTAGGCTGCTCTGGGTGCCATTCCATCCCTGGCAGCAGCAGTGGCAGAGGCAGACTGCAGCCTGCACACTGGCCCACTCCACCCCAAGTGGCACAGACGACTCGGTTGCCCTGGACACCATTCCGTCCCTGGCAGCGGCAGCGGTGGAGGTGGACTGAGGCCTGCGCACCAGCCCACCACCCAGGAGCCATGCAGTGAGGAGTCAGGTACAGACCCCGGGCCCCATCCCCACCACGGAGGATTGAGGCCCGCTGGCCGGCGCCAACCCCATCGCAGAGCTGTGTTGTGAGGACCCAGGTCCGAGAGGAGCTGGAGCCATTTCCTGCGTTCCTCCACACTGCAGCCGTGCTGAGAGACTAGGCAAGATTAAAAAAAGGGGGGGGGGAATCTAGCTTCTATTTTGCCATCTACTCCTAGATCCTTCTACTCACCTCTTGACCCCACACCCTCTCCTATCTTCTTGTCAGAAGCAATACCCAGAAGTAAAAGACTCTTAGGCTGGCCTTTTTCTTCTCCTATACTACTATAAGAAGGTGTTCAAAGTCTCCAACGGTCTTACAGCTTACAGTTGGTACTGTTTTACATACGCCCTTTTATCCTCTATTACCCACTGGCATTTATGAGGTTCTAGAGTATAGGTGATCTTCCTAAATCTGCTAACCCTATTTCACTCTCCTTCTGTCTCCCTACCTCCCTGATTCCCCAGTGACCTCTTATTGCCAAAGGGTTCGGCGGGTGCATTTATGATCCACATGTTATATACACATTGCTGATTAATTCTAAATTTTGGCATAGGGACATAGAGGTAACTCATAAGCTCAAAGTCTCTAGAACATGAGTTAACAAAACTTTTCACTTTATTTACTGTGTTAAATACTGATATTGGTATTGATTGTATTATGGTAACAAACATGATGTGATTGTTCTGCTCAAATACCTCCCATGATCTGTCAGAACTGAGAACTTTCAAGAGTCATTACACATTCAAGGAGGACACCCCAGGAAGGTGCCACATCCAAGAGCCCCAGATAACAGAAAGAAAGAGACCTGCAACAAACATTGCCCTGTCATCAGGCAAAGACTAGCATTAGTAACAATGAAAGAGTAGAAATGAGAAAACATACCAAAAACTGGGCACAAAGATCACTACCACAGGGAAATTCAGAGAAAAGAGAAATAGGGCAAAGTGAAACTCAAGCACCAGGACTCTTGGAGATGGTAACTAAAGCAGATCTAGTAAAATGGAAATCAGAACTCATCTCTAAGATCAAAACAGGAATACTGTCTACAGTGAAAGACATTAAAGAAGAGATCAGTGAGATGATAGAATCCAAGATAGCAGAAGCAATTGAACCTTTTAAACAGCTTCAAGCAGAGCTCCAGGGAATGATGAAGGAGAACAAAAGCTTGTGAAGTAGGATGAATGAAGCAGAGAACTGAATCTCAGACCTAGAGGACAGCATAGCAGCCAACGAGCAGGAAAGATATAATCTATGGAAAAGAGCAAGGAACCATGAGAAAACAATCCAACAGCTTCTAGATGACTCAAAGAAAAATAATATAAGACTGATTGGAGTGACTAAGGAAGCAGGAGACAGTGTAAAATACATAAAAAAGCTATTGTCAGAGATAGCAACAGAAAACTTCACAGGAAGAGAAATAGACATATAGATAAATGAGGCCTATTGGACTCCAAAACACTGTGACACAAAAATATCTACACCTAGACATATAATGATCAAGTTTCCAGATGCACAAGAGAATGAAATACTGAAAGCAGTGAGAGAAAGGAAGAAAATCACCTACAAAGGGAAGCCCATTGGGATCACAGCAGATCTTTCAACATAAACACTCAACGAAAGGAGAGCCTGGAGGGAAGTATTTCAAACATTGCAGGAAAACAACCTCCAACCTAGACTGTTGTATCCTGCAAAACTATCTTTCAGAATACACGGGGAAATAAGACACTTCCATGACAAAGAGCACTTGAAAAACTTTACAAATACGAAATCTGCACTCCAAAAAATTCTAAAGAATATCTTGGAAAAAAACACAGAAAATTCCATACCCACGAGACCCAGGAGAGTGAATTCACTGGGGCAAACAAGAAACTAAATAGAGAAGGGGAAAAGCAACGAAGGAAAAAAAAAAAAAAAAACAAGAACAGGGAAACATGGCAGCTCTGAATATGTCCATATCAGTCATAACTATTAATGTCAATGGCCTCAATGGGCCAGTTAAAAGACACAGACTAGCAGATTGGATCAAAAAGCCAGATCTTACAATCTGCGCATATAGGAAACACACCTAATTCAGAAGGAAACCCATAGACTGAAAATAAAAGGTTGGAAAACAACCCTCCATGCCACAGGAAACTGCAAAAAAGCAGAAGTGGCTATCTTATTTGCAGATAAAACAGATTTCAAACCCCAACTGATTAAAAGAGATAAAGAAGGTCACTATATCCTTGTACAAAGAACTATACAAGAGAAAGAAATAACACTCATAAATATTTATGCACCAAAGTCGAATGCACCCAACTATATAAAACAAACATTACTGGACATGAAAAGCCAGTTAACCATGAATACAATAGTAGTGGTGGACTTCAATACTCCACTGTCACAAACTGACAGATCAACTGGACAAAGAATCAATAAGGAAATACTTGAGCTAAATCAAACTTTGGAGCAAAAGGGCTTATTAGATGTCTACAGAATTTTTCACCCTTCAAAGCGAGAATATACCTTCTTCTCAGCTGCTCATGGATCATTCTCCAAAACAGATCACATTCTAGTCCATAAAACAAGCTTAAGTAAATGCAAAGGAATCAAAGTTATCCCCTGCATATTATCAGACCATAGTGCCTTGAAACTGGAGCTGAATAGCAGAAGAAATTTCAATGATCCTCACAAACACATGGAAATTGAACAACTCTCTGTTAACCGACCAATGGGCCACAAAACAAATTAAAGAAGAAATTAAACAGTTTCTACAACTAAACGACAACTCCAGCACAACATACAGGAATTTATGGGACACAGTGAAAGCAGTTCTGCGAGGGAAATTCATAGCAGTGAATGCATACACTCGGAAAATAGAGCAAGCTGCAATAAACAATCTAATGATAAACCTCAGACAATTAGAAAAAGAGGAGCAAAACAAATCCAAAGCACATACTAGAGAGGAAATTATAAGGATCACAGCAGAAGTTAATGCAATGGAGACAAAGAAAACAATACAAAGAATCAATGAATCAAAGAGTTGGTTCTTTGAAAGGATAAATATGATCGAAAGACCCTTAGCCAACCTTATCAAACAAAGGAAGGAAAAGGCTCAAATCCATGCTATAAGGAATGAAAATGGGGAAATCAGCACATATCCAAAAGAAATCCAAAGGATAATAAACACGTACTTTGAAAATCTATAGTCTAAGAAGATGGAAAATCTAGAAGAAATGGATAGATTCCTAGACTCATATGAACATCCAAAGTTGAATGAAAAGGATATAAAAATGTTAAACAACCCAATATCAATCTGGGAAATTGAAAATGTAATAAAAAACCTACTAGCAAAGAAAAGCCCTGGTCCTGACGGCTTCACTGCTGAATTCTACAAAACTTTTAAAGAAGAGTTAATACCAGTACTTCTCAATCTCTTTAATGAAATTGAAAGGGAAGCAGTACTCCCCAAATCATTCCTTGAAGCAACCATCACCTTGATTCTAAATGCAGGAAAAGATCCCACCAAAAAAGAAAAGTACAGGCCAATCTCTCTAATGAACACTGACGCAAAAATCCTCAGTAAGATACTTGCAAACAGAATACAGGGAGTTATCAAGAAAATCATACACCCTGATCAAGTCGGATTTATTCCAGGGATGCAAGGCTGGTTCAACATACGTAAATCAATCAATGTAATACACTATATTAACAGACTCAAGGACAAAAATCATATGATTATCTCAGTAGATGCAGAAAAAGCATTTGACAAAATCCAACACCCATGTATGATCAAAACCCTATAAGAATTGGAATCGATGGACTTTATCTCAATTTAATACAAGCTATTTATGAGAAACCCACAGCCAGCATCATATTTAATGGGCAAAAACTGAAACCCTTTACACTAAGATCAGGAACAAGACAAGGATGTCTGTTATCTCCACTCTTGTTCAATATAGTGCTGTAAATATTAGCCATAGGAATCATGCAGGACAAAGATATAAAAGGAATAAAGATAGGTAAGGAAGAAGTTAAACTGTCATTATTTGCTGATGATATGATACTCTATCTAGAGGATGCTAAAAATTCAACCAAAAGACTACTAAACTTAATTACCAGATTTGGTAGTATTGCTAGATACAGGGCTAATGCTCAAAAATCAACAGCCTTTGTCTACACAAACAACAGACTCACTGAAAGAGAAATTGAGGAGTCAATCCCTTTCACAACAGCACCCAGAAAAATGAAATACCTAGGAATCAACCTAACAAAGGAAGTGAAAGACCTCTACTCTGAAAACTATAGGACTCTGAAAAATGAGATAGAAAAGGAAATCACAAAGTGGAAAGATATCCTTTGTTCCTGGGTAGGGAGAACCAACATCGTCAAAATGGCTGTACTTCCACAACCACTATACAGATTCAATGCAATTCCAATTGAAATCCCAATGGTATACCTCACAGAGCTAGAGAAAATAATACAAAAATTCATCTGGAACCACAAGAAACCTAGAATAGCAAAAGCAATTCTAAGCAACCACGACATGGCAGGGGGTATTACAATCTCCAATTTAAAACTCTACTATAAAGCCACTGTGATAAAAACTGCATGGTACTGGCAAAGTAACAGACCTGAGATCCAGTGTAATAGATTAGAAGATGCAGAAACAACCCCAGATACACTAAGCCACCTTAGCTTTGACAAAGGAGCCAAACATCCTCAATGGAGGAAAGACAGCCTCTTTAACAAATGTTGCTGGAAAAACTGGGCTTTAACCTTCCAAAAACTAAAGCTAGACCTATCTCTTTCACCATGCCCAAAACTAAATTCACAATGGATACAATACATAAACATTAAAACAGAAACAATAAGCCTGCTGGAAAACAGATTAGGCAAAACTCTTGGAGACATTGGCTTAGGCAGAGACTTTATGAATAAAACCTCTATAGCATAAGAACTAGCAGAAAGAATCAACAAATGGGATCTCATCCTACTGAAATGCTTTTGCACAGCAAAAGAAGTCACTGGCACTGCTAAAAGACAAGGGAAAAAAATCTTTACTAGCTGTTTATCAGACAAAGAGCTATTATCTACAATATATAAAGAACTCAAACAGATCAGCCTCCCCAAGTTTAAAGACCCAATTCAGACATGGGCATCTGAAATGAACAGACACTTCTCAGAGGCAGAAGTCAAAGCAGCCAAGAAGCATATGAAGAAATGTTCAACATCACTGGTCATTCGAGAGATGCAAATGAAAACAACACTGATATTTCATCTCACTCCACAAAGAATGGCCGCTATTCCAAAATCAACCAACAATAAATGCTGGTGTGGCTGTGGGGAGAAAGCAACCCTTCTCCACTGTTGGTGGGATTGCAGACTTGTGTAACCATTGTGGAGATCTGTGTGGAGATTTCTCAGAAAACTAGGACTGGGGGTCCCCTTTGACCCTGCTATCCCCCTGCTAGGAATATACCCAAACGAATTTAAAAAATCACATTGGAAAGACAGATGTACACCCTTGTTCATAGCAGCTCAGTTCGTGATAGCTCAATCTTGGAAACAACCCAAATGCCCTTCAACTGGAGAGTGGATAAAGAAGATTTCAGTTTTTTAATAAAATGGAGTATTATTCTGCCATAAAGAATGGCAAGATTGATTCATTTATGTGCAAATGGATACAACTGGAGGACACACTAATAAGTGAAATAAATAGATCACAGATAGGCAAATACCAGATCTTTTCTTTGATATGAGCAACCTGTAGACGCAAATGAGCTCTGGGAAGTATGACAGTTTTTGTAGAATTGGAAGTTTCCAAAGGAAATTTGGTGTGGGAATGTAATGAGGGGAAGAAATAAATATGATTTTGAAAGAAAATTAAAGAGCATGTATATAGGGGGTGGGAAGGTGTGGGTGGGTAGGGATATGGGTAAAAATGAGAATGAACTTTTGTCATATATTGGTACAAATTCCCCGATGCTATGTGTGATTTTGAGATGTATCTAAATTGTATAAATGTATTTAAATTCTTTAAATAAAGAATTAAAAAAAAAAGAAGTTTGACCCATAAGGAAATAAAGAGGTTGTTGTTCAAGGGAGATGGAAATTACTGTGGAGAGAATAGGAAACTGAACAGACTGGCAGGGAAAGATCTTTCTTGCCATGCTAAGGAGGTTAGATTTTTATCCTCTGTAAATAGCAACAAATGATATCTTGCTTAACTGAGCAGACTTCCTCAATTTTCATTTCCCTTCCACTGGCCGCATTATCACTCCAAGGTCATGTAGTAGGTGATAAGCGATTCTTTTCTGAATAGCAACTGTTTGCTCTACCCCTTTTTGTAATTTCTGCTTCTTAAATTTCATTTCCTGAACATGTCTTGCCTGAAAGCTGCACACTGTGATTTATTCATTGAATAATTTCACATTTAGGAGACAATGTTTCAGCAATGTTTTGATTAGATGAGAATCCAAAACATAGCGCATGACATAAATCAATACCTGTTTAATCCTCAGATAACTATAACTGAATCAAATAAAACTAGTAAGAGGGGCTATAGTGTCTCCCACAGAAAAATAGCATGCTGTTTACTAAGCAGGGAAAATTGCCATCAAAGGGGGAGTTTCTGTGTATCAGGAGAAGGTAAGCATAAAGCAATTCAGAGATACGAGTTAACTGGCTGCCCAACTGGATGGTGGGGGTCCTGTGGCTGTTACAGAGTTCCCTTAAGCATGTTTGCTGCATTGCTAACCTTAGATAAAAACAGGAAGGTCTGAAAATCGATTGTGATATATCTGATCACCAGCCTTAGTTACCTGTCATTCATCACCTCTTCAAAGTCCTGCTCTTCCTTATGGATGGCTCACTTTCTCTCCCATTCAGGCTCATTTTCTTTCCCATTCATACTTTTTACTCCTGCCAAAGTGGACTTTTAAAGCTAGCTTGGTACCCAAAATTCAGATGCTGTGTACATACTCAAAATTCATGAGCTGATGCCCTAAATGTGACTACATTTTCAATACAGTCTTTAAGGAGGTGATTAAGGTTAATTGAGGTCATAAGGGTTGTGCCTTAGATAAGTCTTGTCCTTACAAGAAAATAAAAAGATATCTTTCCCTCATGTATCTGTGTATGGGAGGGGAAGAGAGAATGATGCGTGAGGACAAAGCAAGAAGGTGGCTGGCTTCTTGAAGGAAGATTGTCCTCAGACACCTGCTCTGCTGCTCTTTCGATCTGAGGCTTCCAGCCTCCATCACTGTAAGAAATAAATTTCCACTGTTTAAGTCATTGAGCCTGTTGTATTTCTTCATGCAGCCTGAATAGCCTGACGTACTGCTTTACTATTTGTAGTAATTAACATGTAACTCCCTACATCATGAAAGTCTACAAGAGCCTTAACATGGCCCCAAGGTCCAGTCTGCTGCGGTTTCCTGAACTCTCGCCCTCACTCAGTGGTTGAGCCATCCTGGCCTGTTTAACATTTCTCTTCCTGTGACATGACTATGGCTTGTCTTTGTCTTTGTACATGCTATGTTCACAGCCCAGAAAGTTGCTCTCCATTTTCTACCACAAATTCTACTTATTTATTTAAATTCATATTAGATGCCCCCTCTAGAGGAAGTTTTTGTGGACCACTCATCATTGCCTCTGAGCCCCTGAGCTAGGGGCCCCTCAAGTGATCCTGTCATTCCTAGTAAGTTCTCTAATAAACCATAAGCCTGTATTACTGCTTCTTATTTACTTAACTGTTTTCCCCCACTGGACTGTAAGCTTTCCCTAAGCAGGGACCGTGTCCTATTGTTTCTTGTATTCCAAAAGCCTGTACAATGCCAACAATACATTTGTTAGTGTCTGTGGGATGCTGGAGTAAATGAATTTAGAATCTGAATAAATGGAGTGAGTTCCAGTTCCACGAGCAACTCGTGTGTGACCTAAGTAATATTTCATGCTGTGGCTCAATTCTTAACTACAAATAAGAAGACAATACCTACTTTGAAGAATTATGGCGATGGTGGTTAAAGTATGGTGAAGAGGAACTGTAAAACATAACCTGTTAAACACATACTGATTTTACATATATATTATATATATAATACTTATATAATATATATATATATATAAAATATACATGTTTGTTATTCAGAGGCTGGTTTTTAAACCACTGATTTCATTTAAAGGGAGAGTTTAATTTGGTACTCTGGTTACAACTTAATAATGTAAATGAAAATCATTGTACTATGGCTAGATTAGGATATTAGGACACAGATAAAAGTGTAGCAAGAAACTGGAATTTTTAAAGAAAGGCTTTATAGAGGGAAAGTTATTCAACACAGACCTTCCAGAATTCACTGGAAAGAAATATCATGTAAAGATTTTTAAAATCAAAATTCTAGTATGTTAAAAAAAGAAATATGGTCCATGAAAACTTTATTTGCTGACACTAAAACAAGAATTTATAGTCAACCCATTTCTGTGTGGTCAGCTGGAAAACTGGACTTGTAGATAAGCCTGGGACACACACACGATGGACATTCTCTTCAGCTCATTCAACCATGTAGAGCTTTCAACTCAGTCCTCCATAGACTTCCACAGGAAGCCTCACAGGCAAGAGCTCAGCTTTACTGAAAGACCAGGGAGCTAACAGATAGTCATGCTTATCTGAAAACTGGCCCAAAGTATTTCTCAATTTTGGCTTCCAAATCATTGCCAAATCTACTTCTTTTTCAATGTCTAGTAATCATTTTTAAAGTGTGGGGAACTGGCTAGTTTATCCATGTATGACCTACCAGTGAACTCTAGTATGCAACTACCACTTTGCCCAAATAAAACTGGGGCCTATTCAGCTCCCGGACCTCAATATGAGTGGAAATCATGTAAGGTGGAGTTTTTAGTTGTCATTTTTACTAACTTGTGGAGATGAAGCCTGGCAGTCTGGAAAATATTCCTTCAACTATTTCCTCTAAATACTGATAATGAGGCAGGCACTTTTTGGCTTCCTGTGCTTTTTTAAAAGAAGATGGATAGTGAATAATTTATTAAAATAGATCA
>PVIC010054577.1:0-11495 GCA_004025085.1 Thryonomys swinderianus | reverse complement strand
TGGCTCAGAGGTTCCAGCGCCTGCCCACAAGCGCAAGGTCCTGAGTTCAATCCCCGGAAACCACATACAATGCTGGGCGTGGAGACTCACGCCCACCAACCATCAATACCACATACCACAGTGCCGGGTGTGGTGGCTCACGCCTGTAATCCCAGCACTTGGGAGGCAGAGACAGGCGGATTGCTGAGTTCCAGGCTTGCCTGGGCTACTTAGTGAGCCCAGAGCCAGCCTGAACTACAAAGTGAGACTCTGTCTCAAAAAAAAAAAATAAATAATAATAATACCTCTTTGCCGGGCGTGGTGGCTCACGCCTGTAATCCCAGCACTCGGGAGGCAGAGACAGGAGGATTGCTGAGTTCGAGGCTTGCCTGGTCTACATAGTGAGCTCAGAGCCAGCCTGAACTACAAAGCGAGACCCTATCTCAAAAAAAAACAAAAAATACCTCTTATATACTTGTTGAGGAAACCTGGTCATTTGCCTGGTAGTTTCCCTCCAAATTGAATTTTGCTGATTGCATTCTGTTCTATTTCCTGTAAGTTGATGGTCAGATTCATCAGTTTGGTCAAATTTGTTTTCTAAGAGCTTTAAAAAAATGTCCATATTTGGCAATGTGACTTTATCCATTGCTAGGCTCATATCTGATTGTTGAATTGGTGATTGATGGTTCATTAATTTTTTAAGGGGTGTACAGTTAAATTGATATTGCCAGTCCTTCTGTGCTTATTAGCTGGAATACACTGTAAAAGACTCCCTTGTCTATTAATTGGTTACGCATATGGAAGTACAGTTCATACAGGAAAAGCAAGGTAAATGCTTCATACTTTCCCTTACAGTACTTACTAGTTCTCAAAATAGCCTTCCATATCCATAGGCTATGCAGCTACAGATTCATCTAACTGGATCAAGAGTATATTCATGAAGAAGAATTGTGTCTACACTGAACAAAAAAGTGCCAATTTTTCTCTTTATTCCTAAACAATATAACAACTATTTGTATAGCATTTTATTGTATTAGGGATTATGAGGTGATATAAAGTACATGGAAAACCTGCATTGTGGTGCACACCTGTAATCCTAATACTTGGGAGGCTGAGATGTAAGGATTATCATGAGTCCAAGGCCAGACTGGGCTCCATGATGAGTTCAAAGCCACATAGCAAGAGGAGCCTGTCTCAAAAGAACAAACAATAAAAATATACAGGAAGATGCAGCTAGGTTGTTTGCAATAATATGACGTTGCCTGTGAACTTCTTCCCCCAGAGCACCTGCCTGCATGCCCCCAGGCACTGGAAACTCAGTAGTCCCACACTGAGCTCAAGCAGCTAACTGTAGGCCTTCAACTTCCCTAACTTTATGAATGTACCACAAATATATATTCCTTAAAGTATAGAAAGTACTTTCTAAGGCTCAGTGGTAAAATGGCTTATGTTGTTTGAGAGGGTTGATTTAAAAAAAAAAAACTGGAGGCAACGAGGCACCTCTCCTTTATAAATTATGCACTTGGAAAATAGGGATAACAAGTGCTAGACATAAATAATGGATGCTGGAGCTTCCCTAAATGATGCATTGTGAGCTATAGCACTGCAGATGGCTGTGCTTAGCATTTTAAAGTTTTGATGGATAACTTTCAAGAGGTCCTCAGTGGCAGTTTTGATTTGGACTGCCCTCACTCCCAAAGAATGTTTTCTTGAATATTAATTCAAGAATTGCCTCACTGTGTGGTGAGTGGTCCCATCCATGTTGCTTTAAGATGTGTTTCTGAACTAAAGCTCCACATGTAGAAAGTAAAAAAGAAAATGAAAATGAAAGAAAAATGGCTCCATTTTTCTGTTAGAATTGTCGTCTCTATCTACTTTTTTTCTGGCTTCTCCACAGGCTGAAAGTACCAAATTCCATTTTTTTCTGTTTGCTGTAAGTCTTCAACCAAAATTGTTGAAAGTAGTTTAGGCATGTGCTATCCAGGCAACACATAAATAAGCCTGTTGTGGTTTCATAAGGTCTTGGTATGAGTGGAAAATTGGGATGTATGAGCGCATTAATAAAAGTTTATTGTGGGGCCGCAGGGTTAGCTCAGTGGTTCTGGCGACTGCCTCGCAAGCGCAAGGACCTGAGTTCGATTCCCGGTAACCACATATAATGCTGGGCGTGGAGACACGCCCACCAACAATCAACACCACATACCACAATGCCGGGACGTGGTGGCTCACGCCTGTAATCCCAGCACTCAGGAGGTAGAGACAGGGGGATTGCTGAGTTTGCGGCGGCTTGCCTGGGCACCATAGTGAGTTCAGGGCCAGCCTGAACTACAAAGCGAGACCCTGTCTCCAAAAAGCAAAAAAAAAAAAAAAAAAGTTTATTGTGGTGGGATCCCTCTCCTTTGGATAGCCTACCTTTGAATCAGATTATAGACCTTTAGGCTAAGAGATATTTGTGCTGTCATCAGAGTTAAAATCAAAGTATTCCTAGGTGGAACTGTCAATATCTTCTGGTGACTTATCAGTGGCATCACATTCTGGGATAGTTCCTTGTCTGCCTGGATGAGGCGAAGGCAGTCCTACCCCGACTGCTGATTTCGCCTCTGTCACAGGGAAAATATCCCGGCCTCTGGTTGGTGAAGGTGAGGCAGAGAGGGCCTGCCCCACCCCATGTCTCTGCAGCCCAGGCTCTCAGCTCTGTTAGTGGATACGAGGCTGAGAGTGTGTGTGTCTATCCTTCCAGAGTACTAAACTTTCTCTGTTAAACGTCGAAGTCTAGTAACTGGTAGGTAGAACCAGGGAGAGCTATGTAATTTAAATTCCTGTTCTTGAATGAGCAGTCGTATTGTGCAGCAAGTTAAAGTGTGAAAAGAATTCTGGAGACACGGAAATAATAGAGGTGGATACTGAGACCTCTGTGTGTTGATATGAGCTGGCATTTAAGCAAAGATGATCTGTGTGTAAACATGCTGATACCTGTAGGTAAGACTCAAATGCATAGAATAATCACTGTGTTTAAAGGGAAGTGTCAGGGAAAAACCACACGAATGTGTTTATCTATGAGCACTGTGGGACCTTCTAGTCTTTTGGCTGATGATATTTTAGACAGATTCTGATAAGAACTCAGGAATCTTAAAAACAATGATTTAATTTATGTTTGTTATTTTGGTTTCTTCCTGCTTTGATTTTATTTATTTTGTGCCACTGTCTTAAATCAGTAAAGGAAAACAAGCCTGGGGTCAGAAATTGCTCTAATTACTTACTTGAGGGCTTAACTTTTCATTCATTTGTTCATTCATTCATTCATTCATTCATTCATTCATTCAGGGATTTTGAGACAGGGTCTTGCTGTTTAGCCCAAACTGGAATTGCCTTGAACTCACAGTGATCCTCCTGCTTCAGCCTCCCAAGTACTGGCATCAGAGGCATGTACCACCATGTGTGATTTCTTTTTTTTAAATCAGCATTTGTGCTTGGTTTAGTCTGCTTTCTGCATGTCTGATTTTTTTTTCTTCTGTTTCTGTTTCTCCCTCTCTAGGCAGTTATTTTGCCAGCCACTTCATCATGGGAGGAGAGAAGTTTGACTCAACACACCCTGAGGGTTACCTGTTTGGCGAGAACAGCGATCTGAACTTCCTGGGGAACAGACCAGTCACGGTAGGGCTGTAATCTCTTTACTTCCCCAGGGGGCTCAAGTGGCCAGTGAAAACATGTTCACAGTTGCCAGCTCTTAGCTGGGAGGGGCCCTAGGAGCCAGGTGTCTGGTGCTAGAGACCAGTGGGAGGGCGGTGCTTTCTGTGTAAGGGTGCTGGGTCCAATTGCACAGCTTCTGCCAGCACTGAGCCTTTCCTCAGACCTCTCTGTCCAACCCCCTGGTGGGCCCTCATTTGCGTTCTTTTTTTGGCATAGCGTTTAACACCAAGCTCCTATTCCCTTGTCTCTTTTCCTTATTGTCCACCTTCCCTATAAAGGCGAGGACTATGTTTACTGATGTGTGTAGACCTAGTGCAAAGTCTGATGCACAACAGTAAGCCAGCTAAATATTCATTGAGTAGATGACTGGAAAAATTTCTCTTGATATCAGAATTTATACTAGAATCCATCTCTCTCAATTATTCATTCAGCTCCCTACATCCATTGTTTTATGTATGTATGTAGGCATGTCTATATTTATTTAAACAACCCCACCTCAGCCTCCAAAGTACCTCAGAGTACAGGGTCATGCTACACACCCAGCGCTGTAGGGTTCTTTCTATGCACCCAGCACGGGGCTGACAGTAGCTTCAAGTTGGCTCTTGACTGAAGCTCTTGACCTCTGTGCTAAGCAAGGGCCTAGAGACTTGTCAGATGCTCCTAAACTCAGGAAAAGCCACACAGAACTTTTTTTTCTAGTACTAGAGGTCTAGTTTAGGGGTGTTCTATCACTGAGCTGCATCCCCAGCCCTTTTGACTTTTTTTTTTCATTTTTCCTTTTTAAGACAGTCACATGAAGTTGCCCAGGTTGGCCTTAAACTTGCCTTAGAGCCCAGACAGCTGGGATCACCCAGGTTTCTAGGCCTGTGCCACTGTGTCTGTTTTAGAGGATTTCTTGTCATTCTCATCAGTGAAAGCCCTGAGGCTCCGAAGAGATGGAAGTGGTAGAACTGGCATGAGGAAATGCATACTATATCCAGGACTCTGTTTTAAGCATTTTACATACATTTTTCTCAAAGCAGTATAAGTAGGTCTTGCCTGGCCACAAACTGTTAATTTTTGTCTTCCTCAAAACCCTGGCAGGTTAGTGGGGCAGACAAAACACATAAACAGGGATCTCTGGATGGTAGAGATCGGGAGTGATAAGATCTGTAGAAAGAACAGCAGGAGCAGAGGTTCTGATGCTGTGGTTGGCACAGCTGCTGGGAGTGCGGGGGGCCTTTGAAGAGTGGCACTCAGCTAATGGTTGGTTAGGTGAGTGGGGACAGGGCTTCTCAGGGGCAGGGCACAGCATGAGGGCCTGAAACCATTCACATTTTTGTCAAGTAAGAAAACACTTTCTGAGCCACTGCTGTGTGCTGGGTACTGTGATAGGAGCCATGGACACAAGTGAGGGGAGCATGGTTTGTTCCTCCTGGAACATGTGGAGAAATCCTGTGGGCTGATGATGGAACAGGAATAGAAAGGTAGGTGGGGGCCTCAAGACCTTGAGATGTTTGCACTGTCACCCATAATATATGGGGAGTATAGGCTGGAGATTTAGCTCAGTGGTTCTGCCGCCTGCCTAGCAAGCAGCAAGGTCCCTGGGTAACCATATACAATGATATGATATTGGGCATGGTGACTCATGCCCACCAGCAATCAGTACCACACCCACAATGCTGGACGTGGTGGCTCAAGCCTGTTAGCCCAGCCCTCAGGAGGCAGAGGCAGGAGGATTGCTGAGTTCGAGGTTTGCCTGGGCTACATAGTGAGCTCAGGGCCAGCCTGAACTACAAGGTAAGACCCTGTCTCAAAAAAAAAAAACAAAAGATATGGGGAGTATGTTCTATTTTTTGGCCAGTGAGTGACCTAGAGAAATAGTGTTTGATTTTAGAAAGATTGTTCTGGTAATGATCATCTGTCTTGGACTTTATTTTTTTTTTAATTTTTGTTTTTCATCCTTTTTACTTGGGATGATGCCTTTTCTAATTTAGTGCAGCTGTACTCTCAAAAATACCAAGTTTTGGGCTGGAGATTTAGCTCAGTGGTTCTGGTGCCTGCCTAGCAAGCACAAGATCTTGAGTTTGATCCCCAATAACCACATACCACAATGCTGGGCGTGGTGACTTAAAGCCAACCAGCAATCAGTACCACATATCACAGTGCCAGGCGTGGTGGCTCATGCCTGTAATCCCAGCATTCAGGAGGCAGAGGCAGGAGGATTGCTGAGTTTGAGGTTTGCCTGGGCTATATCATGAGTTCAGAGCCAGCCTGAACTACAATGCAAGACCTTGTCCCAAAAAAAAAAAAAAACACCACAAGTCCCTTCTGCTTTATATCAAGTTATATCAACTACTATTTATCAAATGTCTATTCCAATTTTACTACTGCTCCCTTAGCAGTACTAAACACCCTACACATATCCGTGTGCACCAAGTAAGAATTTTACCTCACCAGGGGCCTGCTCGTCCTTAGAAAATGTACCTTTCTTATTACATGGACTTAACATTGACATCAATTTCTTTCCTCTGGTGTGTGTGTGTGTGTGTGTGTGTGTGTGTGTGTGTGTGTGTGTGTAAATGGTTTTCTGTGAGGGGTAATTCTCAGGCTCATTTTGACGTTTATGCTGGCTGGCAAACTTCCCCAAAGTTGAGTCACCTTGTTTACACCACTGCGGAAGCCTATGGATGATGGAGCTCTTCCTGAATTGCTAGGTAGCAGTCTTGACTATAAATCTGAGGCTTTTTCCCTCGAGAGTACTGACATTGGTGTTTTTATTGTTGTTTTTATATTGTAATTGAGAAGTAGGCTTAATGCTATAAGAGCAAATTTTTTTGAAAAACATACTATAATTTCACATTAGGAAATAGATCAGAGCAACTTCAATAATTACATAGAAATGTAGTATACAACATAGAATAAATATACCATATTTCTCTTTTCTTTCCCCTCATGCTATTAATAACAGCACTTACTGGACACTTTCTAATTGGCTGAGTCTGGTTGCCCTAGGCACCTCATGACTTAGCTCGTTTTTGTCCTCATATTCTAATGAGAAATACCCCATTTGATAAATGAGGAACACGAGGGACAAAGAGGTTAAATAAAGATGACCACGCCTGTGAGGGATTGCATCAGGATTTGAACCCAGTTGTTCAGCTCCAGGGCCTTAGCAGCTCTTACTATTTTGGTAGTAAGGTAGGTGTACTTAGGGTCTCTGCCCACATCTTGTCCATGAGTCCACTTGTGTTGATCAAGTGCTGCTTGTGAGATTTGGGGTAGAGATCTAAAAGAGGAACAGGTGGAATGACATGCTTTCCTGGAACATCCCTTGGAGAGTGTGAACGTGGTGTGTAATTTCACCTGCCAGGCTGACCTCTAGGTTTTGCCATACTTGGTCAGGGGACGGCCCAGAGACCCAGGGTTGACATGCGGTCTGAGTTCTGAAGCACTGACTTCAATGCTCAAGTGACAGAGCTGGGTGTCAGCAAAGGAGTATTAGGTTACGACATAGGGAAGACAGCCTTTTAAAGTCATCAGCAGCACCTGGCATGAACAGCTCCTCTTTCTGGAAAGAATGAGTATGGGCAGAGATGTATATTGAAATAAACTGTCATATTAAAATATAAATGCCATAGGCATCCTGGCTCCTGAGGTGGGTGTTAGTTGCTGTCCTTTTTGCATGAGCGGATTAAAAGGTCTTCCTTCTACAAAGCTATCACTTGCCCTGTAGTTTTTACTAGAATGGTATAGGTCTACTATTTAGGGTAACCCATCAAAGCAAATTTATTATCGAGTCTTAGGTCAGCTTTAAAGAAACGAATATAGTGTATCTACAGAAAGACAGTCAAAGAGAGTGGGAGTCAAGATTTCAAGTCGTATTTATATCTTGCCATTAAAGTCTCTGTAACTATAGCATGTCTGTCACTTGGGCTCTCAAATTACCCACTTGTGAAGTGGCAGCGGTTCTGACTTTAGAGGAATGTACTTCATGGAAGATGTCTTGGGATTGCTGGATGAAAGCAATCCTGCAGCAATGATAGCTTATCACTATACTTGCCAACCTTTCAAGTTGGTTATTTATACAGCAGCAAATAGCTGTAGGGGAAGAGAATGTACACTAATTTTTGTTTGCTTTTTTTGTTTATTTATTACAGTTTTATTTTTATTTTTGGAGACAAAGTCTCACTATGTAGTTAAGGCTGATCTTGAACTCACTGTGCATCCCAGGCTGGCTTTAAACTCTTGGTGATCCTTCTGCCTCAACCTCTGGAGTGCTGGGGATTATAGGCATGTACCACCACACCCAGCAGTTGTTTTCTTTCTTTCTTTCTTTCTTTTTTTTTCAGTGCCGGTGATGAAACTGAGGCCTTACACACGGTAGGCAAACACTCTACTACTGAGCTGCACCTCCCCTTTTAATTTTTTTTTTTTTGAGACAGTCTCATTTTGTAGTTCATGCTGGCCCTGAGCTCACTATGTAGCCCAGGCAAGCCTCAAACTCAGCAATCCTCCTGCCTCTGCCTCCTGAGTGCTGGGATGACAGGCGTGCATGTCCTGGTTTAAATTTTTCTTTTTAAGGCAGGATCTTGCTAACTTACCGAGGATGGCCTCAAATTTATGATCCTTCTGCCTCAGCCTCCCAAGTAGCTGGGACTATAGACATGTGCCTCCCTGCTATTAAGTGCTGTTTAACTGGTGACTGGGTCTTCTGAAGGTCCCTTTCTCTCCTAGTGGAATGATAGACTGAGACAGGAGTCCCAGCGATTGAATAGAGAGCAACTGTGTCCTGCCTAGGAGCTGGAAGAGTTGACGCTGCTACTTTGCTCCCCTATTGAGTTTGATCTCGTTCCGTTGAGATGAATTACTGACACTCTAAATAATAAATAAGGAGTAAGGAATATATATTGTCAGAAGTATCAAGTCATGCCTTCATTCTTCCTACTGTCTGTAGGCAGGAATTTAGCCCATTCCTCTTGCAGCTGATGCGTTTTAGTCCGGTTTCAGTTTCCTGTATTCTGTGGTTGGGCCATTGACATGGTTTCTTCTTTTTTTTGAAATCTTTTTTTTTTTTTTTTCTTTTGCTGGACTGGGGTCGAACTCTGGCCCTTGTGCTTCCAAGGTAGGTGCAGTACCACTTGAGCTAAATCCCTGGCCTTGACATGGTTTCTTCTTCCTCCTGGCCCCTGAGCCACTGCTATGCTGCTGTTGGTGCTGATAAAAGCTAAGGTGTACAGAGTGTGCTTTCTTCTCTGTCTGTGAGAATATACCAAAAAATTTGTGTAAATCGATAACTTTTACTCATATGTTTGCAGGAAAAGCAAACTGTGCTTTCTTTTCTTTTCCTTCTTTATTTCCTTCTTTCCTTCCTTCCTTCCTTCCTTCCTTTCTTTCTTTCTTTCTTTCTTTCTTTCTTTCTTTCTTTCTTTCTTTCTTTCTTTCTTTCTTTCTTTCTTTCTTTCTTTCTTTCTTTCTTTCTGTGTGTGTTTACTAGGAATAGAACCTAGGGCCATATATATGCTAGGCAAATGCTTTACCACTTAGCTACATCTCAGCCCAATAGTGTTTCCCTTATTATTTCTTCTCTCTGTCTTCCCTCCTTCCCTTCCTCTCTCCTTTTCTTCTTTTCCTTTCTTCCTTCCATCCTTCCTGACTTCTTAGAGGAAGTCTTGCTCTATTACCTAGGTTGGTCTTGAAATCATGGACTCAAGAGGAGCCTTCTGCCCCACATTCTCCCCAGTAGTAGAGATCACAGGTGTGCACAACCATGCCTGGCTGTAGAGACAGTTGTTTAAAGGAACTTGACAATATATCCATTGTGAAGTTGCATACATAGAGCTTTGTGGCAAAAGAAAAGCATAACAAACAAAAACTATTATCCTCTTAGTCATGATGCCATTCATTCTTTCAACAAATATTTATGTGTTGGATCCTACAGTTGGAAACTAGGTCAAAAGACACAGCCTCTGCCCCGAAGGAGCCTACAGCAACAGGGAGGAGGCAGCCTTGGCCCTGAGCATGATACATGGTGGAGGTAGGTGCAACCGGAGAGAGGACTGGTGTGCCCTGGAACCTGCACTCTAGTGCAAGGATTTCCAGAGTGGCTTCTTGGACCTGAAGGGTTTTCCAGGTGGTGAGCACAGGAGAGGCATCTGAGGAGGAATTACAAGCGATAGGAGGAAGCACAAAGAAATGGGCGTGCACCTGAGCTTCCAGAACAGCAAGTAGCCCAGCAGCATTGGCCTGGGAGGGATGCCGCTGAGAGATGAGCTGGAAAGACACACCGAGCCCATGTTTGAAGAGCTGTGGATGTATGTGAGGTCTCCATGTTTGCAGAGAAGGTCGTCATCAAGGGTAGCTTTGCCACTGACTAACTGTGTGTTGGTTAAGGTAGCAGCTAGTCACTGAGTGTGGCCACAGGGGCCACTTTAAAGTGTATGATTAGGTAGCATCTGCCTAAAATGCCTTTCTTGTAAATATGTCTTAAGGATTAAAAAAAAGATACCTATCATGACCTTATTTCTGTTTTAGAAAGTTAACTCTGTAAATTACCTCGCAGTATAGAAAATGAATCAGAAAGATAGGGCTAAAGAGATTAATTAGAATGTAATTTAGTTAAGCAAAAGATATGAAGTGTCTGAACTAGGATGACAGCATTTGAAATAAACATGGACAGATTTGAGAATTGTGGGCAGTGTGAGTTGAGAGAAAGGACAGAGTTAAGCAAAGGACATGGAGGAGTGGCCCCCATGGGCTGTCACCACCAGAGCTGGGCACTGTACACATGGTATGTTTGAAGATTTGTTTATGCCCTATCCTGGGTTGCTGTCTTAGTGGCCCACTGTCCAAGCGCCCTGACACCTATTGCCCTTAGGCCTGAAGCCCATGGTAGGAAAGGGGCCTCTTCCTGCACACGTGTATAGCGAGCAGTAGGTGTCGGATCAAGTTGTTTGCTTTTTGGATCCTATCTTCTTTCCTTCTTCCCTTATTTTATTTTATTTATTTAAAAAACATTTTTTTTTTTCTGTACGTTGCTGATGATTGAACCTAGGGCCTTGTGCATGGAAGGCAAACACTGTGTCACTGAACTATATTATATCCCTCACCCTTTTTTATTTTTATTTTAAAATAGGATCTTGCCAAATTTCCCAGGCTGGCCTCAGACTGGAGATCCTCCCACCTCAGCTTCCCAAATGGCTGGGATTACTGGCATGTGCTCTTGCATCTGGCTTCCTGCTTTATACTAAATTGTTTTGGGTATGCAATTTGGCAGTGTGTCTTAAATGTTTATCTGTGCATCCCCTCCTGCCCTGCCACTTTGCTTCTCTGAATCTTTTCTACAGAAACAGTATTAAAATTTTTTAATTGAATTCTTTATTGGTACAATTTATATACATCTCAATATTAAATTATTCTTATTGATATGGTAACATTATAATAATGAAAAATTAGAAAGTGATCAGGTGACTGTACTCTGAGTTGTTATTCAACCAAAATGAAGTAAATCTCTGTTCACTCAGGTGAAAAATATGTTCGTAGTCATAAAACTTATCAGAAAAGCAATTGCAGTGTATAATGTAGTCTGATTTTATTTCTGATAAAAGCAGTAGCATGTATGTATACATTTATTTACATGGATATTTATAGCTACCTAAAATATATCAGAAACAGTGCATTTTAGAACATTACACAGGTAGTAAGCGACACCTGAGGGAAGGAGTTTTGCTTCTTACTTCATATTTTTCCATGTTTGATGATCTCCTATAAGCATTTTTAAAATTAAGAGCATCTTAATTCTCTTTTAAAAATAGAAATGGAGATATTCTTAACAAAGGAAGGAAAAT
>PVIC010054576.1:0-11494 GCA_004025085.1 Thryonomys swinderianus | reverse complement strand
ATAACCTTCTCAGAATTGTTACCAGCGTGTGTGCTAGTGGAGTGTGCTACGTGCCAAGAAGAGAAAGATACCCTGGCTATGCTAAGTGGAAAAGAAAGGTTTGGAAGGCTGGGATTTAGCTCAAGTGGTACGGCGCCAACCTTGGACATACAAGGGCATGAGTTCAATCCCCAGTACAGAAAGAAAAAAAGAAGGGAAGAAAGGAAGGAAGGAAGAAATGTTTGGAAAGATATCAGATGGCTCATGGGTTTCAAAGAGGTGATGGACATTTGGGCAAAGGAAATGAATAGAAATCGAGAGGTGACACAGGAGATAATCCAGGAGTGCCCCGTAAATCCAGGGAGCTCCGGGTCCTCAGAACTTTGGTGTCACAATGTGGCACACCTATGACGTTCACAGATCTTGCTGTCTGTCCCTCTGCTGTCACAGTGTCCCCTGGATGTTCAGATGTCACCGGTTGGCAGAGAATGAAGACAGCTGCTCCTTTCAGAACTCCAAATGGACAACAAGGGTCCATCTCGCTAAATAAGAACACGTTGAGGTGCTGGGCACATAAGGATTCATGATCATCACCCGGCATATGATAGGCACTCAGTAAATGTCACTCTTCTACTTCTAGGCCCTTTTCTTAGCTGACTCCCATCTGTCACTGGCCCCCGTGGTCCTGCTGCTATTCCTATAAATAAAATCAAAAACTGACATGTCGGATATACAGATACATCACTGCCTTGTTTTTGAAGACTTTACCTGCCCTCTTAAGATCTAGACATTAGAATGAACCAACTGTTAGGCTTTTATTCCTCTAAAACCAGTGGTTAAAGTGCTCGAGCTGAAGGGCCTTCTGTGCATTGCATGCCCTTTCTGAATCTCAGCCTGGGACTGGTTAGCACTTCACCCAGAGGACCAGACAAGAGCTGGGCAGGACTCAAGGTGACACGCATGGCAGGACCCGCTCAGGAGCCGGCGCAGAGTGACTTATCGCCACATACATCTCTTCTCCCCTCCCTTTACAATGGGCCAAACTCAAGGTCTTGCCTGGTCTTGTCATTTCTCTGCAAGAATCCAGCATGCGTGCTTTGGCTGTTACAAACTCCCCATGTCCAGCCGGCTCCTCAGACCAAGGACATCAGGACGTCTGGAAGGGAACCTCCAGCCTGGACGGGGAGCACCCCCGGGTGACGTCTCCCCACTTCCTCATCCGTTCTCACTGGTTCCTCCAGCACCTACGTACTGAGGCCTAAGATTTCCTTCTCTGGCCCCTCTCGTCACTGATCGGCCCACATTTTATCACCTGCATGTCATCAAAATACCAGCCTTATCAAATCTACTTATTTATAAAGTTTAAAAACTCATCTAGACATCTTCAGCACCTTGCTTTATAAACAAATTATATCAGTGAAGAGAGATTAATGTACGCATTGAAATGCTGGATGACTGAAGAAATTATTTCACTGATAAACCCAGTGCTATTCACCTAAGTTTACTTCCTTCAAGATTCTACCTGAGGCACCACAGGGTTATCTCCATAGCCCCCATCCCTGGCTACCAGGGCTCTGAATCATGAGTATATGTTTCTCTTTATCGCCTGCAAAGTCACCAGGCTGGCTCTTTGTCGCATCTCTGCAATTCCATCTTGCTCTTCAATGCCAAACGCCACATCTACTGTTCCACTCTTAGTGTTTGCCAACAGCTTTACCATCCCACACCAGGATCCAATTCCAAGCTAATCTTCCTAAAACTGTTTCCCTTTAGTAACTGTCAACCCAATGGGGGCTCTCATTTTCCTTTGTGTAAAATGCAAACTCCTGGTCCTGGTAGCCAAAGCCTTCATAATATTAAAAAATGTGACCTTACTCAACCCACAAATAACCTGCTCTAAGAGCTGATGGGCCCAGCGTTCTGACTCCTTCCCCTCATTCACATGCCCTGTGGTCCCCATTTTATAGATAACGCATTGAGACTTTCGATACTTAAGCAAAGTTAAATTGTCCTCACAATCATATAAACCCAGGTCTAGAACACAGGTCCGAACCTCCGGAGGCCAAATTCTAGAAGAGGTCACTGTCATGCTCACACCCTCCCAAGGAGGAAGCAGATTAACTGCATCCTTCATGGTCCCCTAGGATGGAAATGGACTTCACTCTTCCTCCGAAGCTGTCCTGGAACTTGATCCCCACAGTGAATTGAACTCCACCTCTTCCTCTTGGTTCGCTCTCTAGCAATCTCACCTGGTTTTTTTTTTTTTTTTCTATTTCACTGTTTAGTCTTATTTCTGATACCGCTTTTCTTCAATTTTGCTCTAAACTATATCCCCAGTCCTTCGTTTAATTTTATTCACTTGCTTACTTCTTTTTAGACAAGGTCCTATACAGAGTTACTAAATTGTACGAACTGGGCTCAAACGTGTGATCCTCCTGCCCCAGCCTCCCACAGTGCTGGGATTACGGGCATAGTTTCTCATGGAGACCTTGCCCTCTTCATGACATTTTAGAGGCTTTCTGCAAATGCCCTATGATTTTTCTGGAGGTTCTTCCAGCATCGCTTATCCCTGAGATCTCACGAGGGACAGAGATGGTATGCAATAAGTGCATGTTATATTGAAGTGAATTTCTACAACATTAACAAATAACCCTGGATCATTAATAACAAATGTCACATTCCTGAAATGATGGTTTCAATTGTGTTTGAGGGTTTCTTATACTTTCGCTGATGATACAAGTCTATGGCTTTTGCGCTCGGTTTCTTAGCTGTGTTAGGTGACCCGAAGGCTGGAGAGAGATGAGACTATTTGCTTAAGTCCTCTCCTTACAATTGCTTTAAAACATTAGTGCTATTTTATTTGCAAATTTAAGTAGAATCAGTGGTTTTTATTTCAATTCCAAGATGGATAGTGTAACACATGCTTTTCTGATTTTGGTGGATTCAGGTCAAAGTTTAAAAGACAAAATATGTGTATAGATAAGTGAAGATCAAATCTGCAAACGACTCTCATTTTTCTAACATTCTCTTTTCCTTCTCTCTTATCTATTTTGCAAGAAAATAAGACAGAGAATGCATTGATATCTAAAAATTCAAAGACACTAATAAAACCGATTTAAGGCAAAATGTATTTTTTAAGGAAATATATGGGGTAAGAGTCAACAGATAATGTAGAATATATAAAGGAAAAGACTCAAACCAACACAGAATTCTGCTCTTCCAGGATCCACGTTTTCCTCAGAAGCTCCCGAGCTTTCTTTTTCTATTTAGACAACAGCATGTGCTTCTTCCTTGTGTCTGTGGCTCTTCACAAAGGAGTATTAACTACCTGCCTCAAGCTTGTACTAGGAAATTAACATAAGATATTTTCATTTGACCGTGATCATATGAAGCCCTCTCTAATCGCACTTGGCACATTACCCATCAGATTTATGGAAATTCTCAATGAACCCTGACCCTGAAATGTAACAGTTGCATAAAACTGTATGTGAAAGGCGGCTGTGGTGTTCACGAGGTATACCCTTGACCTTGGCTACTGGCTGAGTCTTCGCCTGGATTGCCTAGTTGCCCCAGAATCCAAGGGAATGCACAATAAAACCTTGCTTCCAAACATATGACACGGGGCTGATTAGCCGGGAGAGTGGTAAAAAGGAATTAATAATGAGGGGAATAAAGATAGCCAGAAACTGCAAACAGCAGGGAGCCTATTTCCACAGGACTTGAAAATAAAGTAACAATGGAATGGCTAGTCATCTAATTAAATAATAATTTTTTCCTCTTTAATGATGTCCATGTCAGTTACTATCTTGACTTCTTCAGTCATGTGGACCTTAATTTCAGCCTAGATATCAAAAAGAAAGTTGTGAAACTTTTAACAAGCCCATGATCTGAACATAAGGTATATCGCGAAGTGGAAAAAAAAATGTTGTCATTGTTTCAATCATTGGTGGCAAGACACACCCTCACAAGAGGGCTATCTGAGACCGCCGTGGGAGATTCAGACTCAAGTACAGTTTGAAGACCTTACTGTCTCCATCGCTGCTTTAGTGAATCACTCACACCAGAGGGTATTGAGAGGTGCTGGAGAGGAAGTCGGGAGGAAAAGTTCCTTCAAAATCAGCAGCATTGCCAGGCGTGGTGGCTCACGCCTGTCATCCCAGCACTTGGGAGGCAGAGACAGGAGGATTGCTGAGTTTGAGGCTTGCCTGGGCTACATAGTGAGCTCAGAGCCAGCCTGACCTACAAAGTGAGACCCTGTCTCAAAAAAAAACAAAAAATACAAAAAAAAATCAGCAGCATTATTGGAAAGGCATGAGATAATATCTGTTGTTACCTATCTAATCTGTACCGACTCCCATCTATACCCCTTTTCCTCCGCCTCTTCCTTCGCGCTGGAGGTACCTTCTTTGCGAAATAAGGACAACAGCTTGTTTTCTGTTTTGCAGTAGTTTAAGTCCCTGTTAGTCAGTTATTCAAATTAGGACCCTCTTGCCTTATGCTGGGATTACAGCCATTCCCTACCATCTCTCTCCTTTTTATTTATTTATTTTTGTTTTAAATATTTTTTTCATAGACTTTTAGAAACATTTCTAGTTGATACCAGGAGAACAACCTTCTCCTAATAGATAAGAACACAAGGCCTCAAAGCACTGAGTGGCATACACGCAGTAAGCAAAACAGATGTTGGCACACCAAAATGTTGCCTTGGCTGGCCAGGATCAACTGGTATTTTGCTATTCTGAGATCTGTTAAAGTGGATTTACTGAACTCTACAGTGTTTTGCTAAACAAACATAACTATTTATTCTTTTATTGAACTACTTTGCTTGGATTTTTTAAACAATTTTATGGCAAAAGATAAGCCCCAGAATAATTCAACAGAACTGCACTTTTTTTTTTTTTTTTTCAGAATTCTCTTTAAAATTCTCTATTCCATCTTTAACCCTTTTCCATCTAGGACATGTGATGACTGTAATCTTTAGAATATTGTCTATGGGAATTCTGAGCTCGAGTGATTTTCAGAAATACTGGCTTCGTAAAATACCAGTTAAGCATAACATCAGGCAAGCGAGTGCAGTAGATTTTCACAAATGCTGAAGAGTTCTTCTCATTACTAATTGCTGCATGAATAAATAATTTAAGATGTATTTTATTTTTCATAGCAAACAACAATATATGCATATGTAATAGGTCTAAATAGTTTTTTACTCAGAGTAATTTTTTACTCTGTATTTATATTTCCACAGCATAAGAGCCATGAAAATTATACTGACCTGCTGCAATTCTGGTCCATTTACTTATGTAATTACTTACATAATTAGTGAAAGCCAACCAGAAGCTGAGCCTGATGCCACATGACTATAAGCTCAGCACTCTGGGGGTCTGAACAAAAAGAACTATGATTTCCAATCAAGCCCATGTGACTTAGGGACTTAGCAAGACCCTTTCTCAAAAAATAATGTTTTTCTTTAATTTTTTTTTTTCTGGGATGTAAGTTAGTGCAGAAGTTCTGGAATTAATCTCAAGCTCCAAGAAAAAGAAAAATAGTCAACTTGAATGAACCAATTTCACAGTTTAGCGAGAGGAATCAGAGACTCCTGGCAACCAAAATAGAAATCTAATTGTATGAGGAGAAAATTGACCTTTAGATATGAGTAGCTTGCCCTGCTGAGTGCATTCCTGAAACTTCTCCCAGAAACAATCTTTTGTATCCCACGATGGCATCTAAAATGAACTGAATGTGCCAGATGTAGTTTTAGAAGCAGGGAGGCTGCCTCCCCAAGATCGTCAGCTGGAAAAGCAGTTTCCTATCCTAACCACAACACCCACACTTAGAAGCAGGCGTGCGCCTCTTTGACTGTCCAAAGGAAGCAATAAGTCTTTTTTGTTAATTGTCTGTGTTAGACATTTGCTACTTTAACACACTGGAACAAAGAGATATTGGGGGAGTCATAGAGGATGTATCCTGGGAACACAAGACTTCTTTTGCTCTATAATTGCCTTTATCAGTACCTTTCCATTCAGCATAAAGGCAGCTTCCAGTGCTCATCTAAAAGATGCCCTACGGCTTAAGCTTTCCCCAAATGGTCGGGAAGGATAGTGGGGAATGCGGTTGGGGAATTTAAAACCCACTCAGACATCATTAATTAGAAACTCCCTGATGAAATTAAACCTTTGTATTTTGGTGGGTTCATTTCTAACATTCTGAGCAATGATGCTCTTTTCATTGCTAAGTACTCAGAGCTGTGTTTATAAGAGCGTCTGATTTCTAAGAGGACTTGCCAGACCAGTGCTGTTTCTGCAAACATTTAAGGGGGATAGATAAGAGAATGATGGGTTTCAGGAAGGTTGTACCCGAGTGACTTTGTTGCACCTAGCTGCAAAGCCTGAGGCAACGCTTCCAAACCATGAATCTTGAGTTCTCCCTGCACGAGGATGATCCTTAACAGGTGAGATGGTGGCATTGTGTGCCAAGAGCCTGCCTGGGTGATCCAGGCTTTAACGATCTGAAAGCAGAGCAGACAGGGGAGCTACCTGGCCTAGAAAATAGTAAGAATTATTTTGTCTACTTTTAATTGTAAATCATTTCACTTATGTGAATTTCAAACACCCAAAAGGGATAATGGAGAATGGACATTCAATATTCCATACTAGAGGCGGCGGCAGCCATATCACCCCAGAAATCTCATCATAAGTATGCAGGAAACCGGTCCCTGGGGTCAGCTCTCAGTCTGCACCACATTTCCACCCATGTCTCCGCTGTAAATTGTAGACTGAATTGCTCCATTCAACCCAATACCTAACTATATTAACACCAGTTATTGGCTCCATAAAGCCTACTATTGTTTTATCCACAGCTACTGCTAACAGAGAAAGAAAGTAGGGAAGGAAGAAGGCTAAAGGTTTTATCCACTGAATCTCACTAGTACCATAATGCTTTCAGATGGATACTGTTACCTTCCCAGTGTGCAGATGTGGAACCTGACACCTTGGGAAGCATATCGCATATGTAAAGAAACTGGAAGGTCAAACCCAACTCCCGGTCCAAAACTGTCTCTCCAACAAACCATAAGCAAGTGAAAGCTAAGAACCAAACTCAAGAGTCACCCAGCATCTGGGACCCAGTTTTCTCAGAACCAGGCATCCCATTAGGTTTTCATATTGCTTTTGAGTTGGTTTGTTTATTTGCATCTACAGATCTAGATAAATGAATTGTAGAACATAGGTCCTATTTACTTTTTTTTTGGGGGGGGGACAGGGTCTCGCTTTGTAGTTCAGGCTGGCCCTGAGCTCACTATGGTGCCCAGGCAAGCCGCCGCGAACTCAGCAGTCCTCCTGTCTCTGCCTCCCGAGTGCTGGGATTATAGGCATGAGCCACCACGTCCGGCATTAGGTCCTATTTACTTTTGTGCGATTGGTTTGGGGGGAGGGTCCCAAAGAAGTAGATATGATCAGAAAAGGGTAAGCATCTGATTGTCCCATGGTGACTACTGGGAACACCTTATTGAGTGCTGTGACACACATCCACATTTAAAATGTATTTAACACAAATAATATTTTTTTAACAGCATGAAACATCTCAGCAGTTTAATTCTTCCCCCAAATGTTGCTATGAGGATAGTTAGCTTGGAGATCGCAGCTTGTATTGGAAGCCTTGATGGTGAGTCCAAGACTTTTCAGGGCTCACTTACTAACTCCCTGGTGCAAAAAGTGCCATCAGGAAATCAATTATGCAATTGTCTGGGAGCCCAGGGAAGCGGGTCCCAGTCTTAAGTGCAAGACCTTGAGCACATCACTTAATCACACAGAGCTCTCGAAGATTATATGGTGTTATTTTCCAGAAGAATGTTTCTTTATGAAGCAATTTTTTAGTAACTGATCATCGTTTCATAAAAGAGTACTGAGGAAACTTTTTCTATATCCATCTCTGAAATGACAGTCTAGGAGGAAAGATTGATGCCTTTACTATAGCAAATCAACAAGCTAACATATAATCAGTATAATTTTCTATCAAAAGAACTACATATTTCATTTAACAAAAGTGCTTACATAAAACCCTGGATCCACATAAGTGGTTGTATTAATTGGATATTTGGGTCTTTTTTTTTTCCAAAGACAAAGCTGTAGGGAGATACTTTACAAATGGTGTGTGGTTTTGATTTAATCATTTCAATAAATACGTGTTGAGCTCAGCTTTGGTTAAACCCTGAGAATACAAGTGTGAAAGCGACTTAACTATTGCCTTAAAACATCCTACCGATGTTTCCTTTACGTTCTTTAAATATATAAAAAATTTCCTGAAAATAATCCAAATCTATTTTTCATGAAATCTCATCATCTAGCAATGGGTCAATATCTGAGATAACTGGAGCCAATTTACCTAGTTAAGAGTTGATGTTTCTATGGGGAGAAGAGATTATGAACAGGCCAGAGTAGAAGGCAAGATGGGGTCGTGAAGCCCCTGCAGATCAGCTGCAGCTGGGTGAGGGAGTTGGAACTCAGGGTGACGAGAAGTGCCCCCCTTCCAGGCCTATTTTCCAGCAAGAGTGAACAGGACCAGCTGCTAGGTTGCATGTGTGGAGGTGAGACGGGGAAGCCCAAAGCCTGTTAACAATTTTTACCTAACCTGCCTTGTGCAGGATGGTACCATTATTAGCATCAGGACCATCAAAAGAACACAGGGTGATTCCTGTAGAACACTGGGTCATTTAGGAAAAAGGCAGAAACTCAAAGCTTGCATTTTAGACACATGAAGTTTGAAATTCATGTTTGACAGGTGGGAGAAGATGGAAGCTAAGCAGCTAGATAATGCATCTGGAGCGCTGAAGGGAGGTCAAGGCAAGAACAAAAAACTGAGACTAACCGTGGTTTGATAGTGCCCGGAGACGGGGAGTCAATAGATCGCCCAGGGAGAGTGTACACAAAAGAAGGGGCCCAGGCTGAGCGGTGAGCACACACCAGCTCTTAGAGGTTAAGAGGAGAAATTAAGAAAAAGAGACTGAAAATGAGAACGAGAAGAGTGCGGGGGCCGAAGACAGTGACCCAAGGAAGAGGGCGTGATTAGCCGTGTTACCTGACGCCAGATGTCAAGAAAGATGGGGAGAGAGGAAGTCAAACATTGTGTTTTAATCCATTAGTGAGCCTAAGAAAAGCAGTTGATAAGGGGTACCAAAGGGGGCTGGAGCCAAAGAGGACAGAAAAATTATGAGATAAATTTTCTAAGGTGGCCTTTGATAGGTATCGCCAGAACACAAGGTGTGCTGTTTTGGCTACCCCAGGCTGGACTTTGTAAGGAACAGTGGACAGATACCCTCACTGAGTCACATACTTTCTTACTTAAGTTACTCATTCTGGTTTTTATAAATTTAACTAGAAGACATTGCTGAGAGTTTGCTGTAAGATTGTTTCACCTCCTGTGATTTCCCCAGAAACGTGACTTAGTCCAAAGAGAATAAAAAGATTTCATTTCTTTTAGGAAACTCTCCTCTGGATGTCTCTTTTGAAATTTCATCTATTTTGTCTACACATAGTTGGTTTATAGGAGGATCTTCTTTAAATAGTGTTGGAAAAACCTGTATCCCTTTTATTTGTGCACCACTAATATTGACTTTTTCAAATGACTTTAATATACTAGAATATCTTCCTTTGATCTTTTGAAATGTATCTTTCTCTTGAAATTTTAATCAGTTACTGATTGTTTTTAAACCACCCTGTGGCTTTCATAGTCACATTTGTTAGAAATCTAAATTAATTCCTTAGAGTTTCAGAACATTTTTGTCTTTGCCTAAAATATCATTTTAAACATATACTTTCTCCCAGAGGGTATAAAAGACAATACTTTATGTTATTTGTCTCAAAACAATGTAGGAAAAGCTCTCTCAACAGATAGCATCTCTACCATGTTATAAAATGTTTAAATAATTGCAAAATCTTTGAACTCAAATTTTTTGCTTATAAATTATTGCTTTAAATCTTTCTCTTTACAGAATTTATTGCATAGTTACAATTGGCTGTTTGCTTTTAAAAATTTAAAACTGAAAGATGAGGTTTAAAATACGACTCAGAATGCTATGGATTATCCTAAATCCTTGCTTCTGCTTGGAATACTAGCCAGTGTAACTTCTCGGTCCATATGGAATTCAGTGGGCTTCACGCGAGGAATCGACCCTAGGCTTTGAACACAGATCTCAGACTTCGTTTTCTGGTCTGCTTCCCTTACACTTGATCTTAGCCAAAAGGCCGAGAAGCGATCTTGTCTGCTTCCCTTAAACTCACTGAACCTCGTTACTGTGTGGACGGTGCTAATAGTACCTTTCTAACAGGACTGTTGGCCAACTGACCAGATGGTCCATGTAGAAGTCAAGGCACATGATTGGCACTCAGTAAGTGGACCATGTTTCTGTGTGTGTACAGGCATGTTCATGAAGTGATGGACCCAAGGAGAGTATTTAAGCACCATAAAACCTACCCAGAGTTTAGAAACAGTTTCTGAAACTTTATTAACATGTTAAACCTTTCGTTAAATTTACACAAGGTAATATTAGCTTTTAATTAATTAAAAACCTGGCTGTGTATGTAGAATGCCTTACAGTTTGATTAATGGAAATAGTTTAGAAGGCAGTGTTTTGTCATACTAAAGGTGCATTCGATTGTACAATCAGAGAGAGAGAGCAAGTGACAGGGGACACCATCTAAACAAAAATCAGCAGCTACTAATGAGGCTTGTTAGTGATGCTAATCTATGTAAATGTTATTAATTGAGAACATCTATCTTTTATCTCCAACATTTGGTAATCAGGCAATTAAAAAACAATGACATTCCCCCTGGTTGTTCTTCCTGTTTTTTTTTTAAGTGATCAAAGAGCTTAAAATAAGAAAAAAGAAAGTCCCTTATCAAGAGGTAGGCCTTGCCTTGGGCTACTA
Source organism: Thryonomys swinderianus (assembly GCA_004025085.1). Taxonomy (NCBI): domain Eukaryota; kingdom Metazoa; phylum Chordata; class Mammalia; order Rodentia; family Thryonomyidae; genus Thryonomys; species Thryonomys swinderianus. The sequence continues at coordinate 593 of PVIC010054576.1, read as the reverse complement.
AGCCTCATTAAAGGCAAAAAAGCTCCGTTGATCACCAATTAACCTGATTTGTAGGAACTCTGATAAAGACCTTGAACAACAGGAGTTTTCTTACTATGGTAAATGACACATTTTGTTGACAAAAATAAAAGCAATTCATTGAAAAAAATATAAAAGAAGACTATAAAGGAGTCTTTGGAATTGGAAAGTCATCCTACACCCAGGTTTGGGTTGGAAAGAAAGGAATAATTTCCCCACTGGTGGCCCAACGTCCACACCAAGGGGTCTCATAGCACTCAAGTCAGGCGGAGCCACAACCTAGGTACGTGTGTCTGGCCACCTTGTCAGGTACCCGCCTAGGCATGTGGTTAGGGCAAGCCACTCATCTTCAGTTCTATGAAGAGCAGCAGGGGCCCTGGGGCTGAGGGTTTAGCTCAGTGGTTCAGCCACCTGCCTCGCAAGCACAAGGTCCTGAGTTCGATCTCACGTACCACACACCACAATGCCAGTCCTTGTCCTGGCTCACACCTGTCATCCCAGCACTCGGGAGGCAGAGGCAGGAGGATTGCTGAGTTTTAGGCTTGCCTGGGCTACGTAGTGAGCTCAGGGCCAGC
>PVIC010054575.1:0-11499 GCA_004025085.1 Thryonomys swinderianus | reverse complement strand
CGAGGCTTGCCTGGGCTACATAGTGAGCTCAGGGCCAGCCTGAACTATAAAGTGAGACCCTGTCTCAAAAAAAAAAAAAAAACAAAAAAAAGTTATCTCAATCCACTACACATTTAGTGATATTTAAGAGTACTCATAGGATTCATTCACATTAATGTTTTTACTGTTAGCATGGAATCACCTACCTACCGGCTATATCACTTTGTACTTTTTTTTTTTTTTTCTTTGAGACAGGGTCTCGCTTTGTAGTTCAGGCTGGCTCTGAGCTCACTATGTAGCCTAGACAAGCCTCGAACTCAGCAATCCTCCTGTCTCTGCCTCCCGAGTGCTGGGATTACAGGCGTGAGCCACCACACCTGGCACTGTGGTATGTGGTATTAATTGCTAGTGGGCTTGAGTCTCCACGCCCAGCACTGTATGTGGTCACCAGGGATTGAACTCAGGACCCTGCGCTTGCGAGGCAGGCGCCGGAACCACTGAGCTAACCCTCCGGCCCACTTTGTACTTTTTAAATGCATACATGCTAAAATGTCCTTGAACTGAAAGTAACTATTATAAAGTAAGTAGTACTATAAAGGTTTTTCTGGGGAAAAAGTCTGAGCACATTCTAAATAGTATTTCTTTTCAGGAAAAAAGTGATGAAAAGAACTGAGTAGTCTTCCAAAGAATGTTTCGTCATTTTTCTTCTACAGTGTTGTTTAATTAACATTCATTAGTTTTCAAAATACTAATTTTCTCAAAAAACAGGCTAGCAGGTGACACACATTATCCTTACTACTGGGACAGAAAAATGTTCCTCTCCTTTAGAAAAAGTGCCCAGTAATAATACTTCTCTTTTCAGTACTACCCTATTTTTGGCAAACCAAAATACCCCACTTTCAAATAATGCAGAATACCAATACATAAAAGACAAGACATATTAAGTAATTTTTCAATCAGTTTAGCCTATAATTTAAATTCTACAAAGGTAAAGGGTGGAAGTTTAAAATTCTAAAACTGGCACTCATTTCTCTACATTAATGGACTACACAGTCCTAAATAGAAACTTGAATATTTAGGCTTATCACCAACCTTTAGTTATTATCCTTCTGTAATTACACATATGCAAATCTCTTAGAAGTGAGAATCATTTCAAATCAAGCAGTTTGCCCAAGACCTAAGAGTTCACAAGCAAAAGTCACACATGATTAGAACCCAGATCTTGTGATAATGTTAAATTTGCTTTAGATTCTAATATGAGAATAAAAACTTTTTCCTCATTTGGTGGCACTATTTTCCTCTTCATTCCTCAATACAAGGTAAAATGCATTTTAGGCATTCCATGATGTAAAATTGCTGTCAAGATGCTTCTGGCACTATTTTAAAATATGTACTCACAAATCTTGCTATTTATATCAAATGAATTACATTTCCTGTGGTAATAGAGCAGTTTTAAAAAGTAATAAATGCTAAACTTGAAAACGCATGAAATTCAAATGTTCACTACTTTAAAGACAAGTGTCCAATCCTTAGTACCATAAAAATATCTTCAAATGAATGAAATTTAATACAGAGTGCTTTAGTTTCAAACACTTGGCTGTTAATTGGATGGCTAAGTGTGTTATAAAAAGAAATTCAAAACAGAGTTAATACAAATACCTTAATGGTGATCAAGTTACTGGAGATCACTTATTGTTCCACAAGATATCTTCTATAACAATAACCAGTTATAAGACCATATCAATAGTCCACTAATCCATCAAGCAAGGTTTTGATACACTCCAGTCCTGACAGATAACTCTTATCAAAAGTTCAGCATTCACTGTAATTTAGCTTTAAAGCATTATTCTTTCCTTCGTATAGTTTATTTTAAAAAAACAAAAACACAAGCCCAGGCATTATACATTACTTTCCTTTAAATAAATTTTAAAAAGAAGGTTCATATAGTAATCATATACTAGGTCTCTCACAGGACATGATTTCTTTAGCTTTTCTAAACATATTACCCATACCTGAGTCTATCTAGTTAAACCAAACTATACTATGACAGAAATGCTAACTTGAGACTAAAACAGAATGAGAATGACATTTAGTACTTTTACAAGATGAGCCAGTGTTATTATTTCAAAGTATGAGTGTTCCATTCTAATATCTAAATTTCAAGCAAGCAAAAGTTCAGAGAGAATCAAACGGCAGCATAATCCTTAAAACAACACGAAAATTTTGTTGCCTTTGATTTTGGTCCTAGCACTACACCAATCTAAAATTCCACCGTGCTTAAAACAAAAGTGTCACACCCCTTACCCAGTCACAGTACTAAAATCTTTAGCTTCAGAAAACTGGTTTTTAAAAGTTGCAAATATCACCCTTAAAGAATTCTTGGGTGTTGCGTTGATCGTTTTAATATACAACACTTTAATTAGTAATATTATTTTTTCTTGGTTCTCTTTTCACCAATTTCTTCCCACTAGATATATTGCAGGTGTTAATACGATTGTTCATATAAAACAAAACCACCACCACCCAAACTCTTTAGGCACAATTTTTAATCGAAGACCATTAGTTCTCTTTTAAAATGTAAATAAATTATAACTACTAAAGCGCTAAAAACAAAACATACTATTAATGAAGTAAAAAACTTTACCGTCTTGAGAATAAGAGGAAGATATGTAACTGTCACTACAGTATGGGGGAACTAAAATCTAACAAATCTTTGATGTGCATTTTGAAACAATTTGGACCCAATAGTAATCCTGAATCAGTACTGCTATTCTAAAACTTCATTTTCACCAGTCCATTTTAAGATTTGCTGTTTAAGGTTTAGCAATTCATCCCTCTGGCAGTAATACTTGGATAGAGACTGAAACTCCGAGATCCTGCGTAGGTTTTACCTGACAAGGGAAATATGACAGAGATGCTGGCGGGAAAACACTAAGGGCCAAGTTTCCTCCATTCTGGCTCCCCTCCCCCTTCCTTCCACCTCCACGAGACAGAATTCTCCAAAGTATTTAACCCAATCAGAAAAGAGCTTAAAGTTAACAGTTCCACCTCAGTGCAGGCAGCCCCATTCACATCAGCCAGCAGTGAGAAGCCGCCAAGTCCCCGAGTGGGCAGCAGCCTGGGCCCTGGCTGGCAGGGCGGCCTAGCGCCTGCGAAGGGCCAGCGGGTAGGCCCGGCCGCCCTAGCCTCAGCCACAGCAGCTCCCTGTTTCACAGTATTGGCAGGATTCGCCCCTTTGCCATCTCGATCCTGGAGAACAAGGAATGGAGTAGGGGAGCCTGATGAAAGACACAGAAAGAAGCGCGCTGGGGACCAAAACAGACAACAGCCTGGAGGAAAGCATGGGGGAGGGGGTCGGACACGGTCCGGCTGGGGTCCTGGAGCAGGCGGAGGGGAAGATCTCTGGAAAGGGAAGCAACCGACGAAGGCCGAAGGGGTGGGGCAAGGCCCGCGTGAGCCATAGGGCCGCGGATGGATGACCCTGAGGAGCGGTTAAGATCAGATTTCGGCCTCACCTAAAGTCCTTGTCGCTGGATGTCATTTTTTCCAGCAAATTGGAAATGTGGTACGAGGCGCTCGCCATGTTGACGGCCTCGATCCCGCCCGCTAACGCTGTGGCTGCTGCTGCCCGCGGCCGCCGCTGCTGGGGCTCCTCCTCTCAGTGGCAGCAGCTCCCGCTTCCAGGGTCGCAGCGCGACGCCGACGCGGGCTAGTGGCGCCGCAACAGGATGCCCCCTCCCTGACGAGACGTGGGCCAGTCCCGGGGAAAGCGGTGTTACAGGGCCGGCCTAACGACGGCGCTAATTGCGGAAAAACGAGCGCATGGGCTGCGAGACGTACTGCAAGGCCTCTCCGGGAAGCCAGACACCTCCACTCGGGCCGTCTCGCTTCCACTCCCTCTGCACTGGCTCCCACGGGCAAGAGGCCAAAACCCGCCTACGACGCTCCGCGGGCGGGGGCGACAGGCACGAAACGCTACGGAAAGCGGAGGTCAGAGTTCACTGAGGTCTAAGCACGCACGCCGCGGAGAGCAAAGAGTAAGAGGGAATTCTGTTGGCTGAGGACTCAGTCAGTCTTTTTCTGACCCGCCTTTCAGGAAGAACGGCAGTGACTTCAAGCATTTGTTCTCGCGATACTTAGAGCGACGGTTAAAGGACAGCGGAAGTATGATAACCGTGTTTTAATATAAAAGTAGCTTGAGTTTACCTCTGTATGACTTTCAGAGAAGTTGTGATTTTTAAGGATAAGGACCGGAAATAATTATAGGGAGTTAGCCCAGAGACAAAAGAATTATACGATGTATATAATGGCGCTTTTCTTTCGAATCGGACGCATGGCCTTTCCCCTTACCCACCCACCATGTTGTGTTATCACCTGAAAACCACAAATCCCAGAATGCCTAGGCCAGTATGGGTTAGGATTGGCTACAAGAATTTGGAGCTTCCTCACTGGTTCCTGTGGGAGGAGAGAATGATGGGAGATGCAGGCTGTAGAGGTAAAGTGATTGATAGAGCCTTTCAAGCAACGTACGCTGTTTCTGCGTCTGGTTACAGTTTCTCTAATGCAGTCTGGTTTTGTTGCTGTTGTTGTTGTTTTTTAATCCTCCTGTTATGCTGTTTCAAGAGCTACTGCGGTTGGGGCAAGCGCATTGCGGGTATGTTGGTGTTCTTGGCAGGCTCCTGCATCCTTCCAACTTTGGCTAGACACACTTCTTTCTTACGTGGTGTAACCAAGCTCCCTAACGTCAGCAGGGCCTTCGTAGAATAATGTACCTCCACAAATGGTTGTATTCGGGGCCTACTAGTTTTAATGAAAGTAGTTAGGACTTTCGTCTGCATTCGAGTTCTTTAGACTTTCTTGTGCAGGTGCGTACTTTCTTCCCTCAGACAAACGAGTACAGCTATCAGAGATGGAATATCAAAGCATTAACCCTCCAAGTTTCTTTATCTTTTCAATATTTCAAATTCCTAACATAAATTTTGCCATGAAGATGTCCACATTTAAAATTTAGTCATGGGTTTGAGGTAAGTGAGATTGCAGCTACCTGCACATCTGTCTGCAAAGAACCACGTGAAGAAGCGGGGGAAATTGAGTCTCCTTTTGCTGCCTCTATTAAAAACAAACTTTTAAATAGCGCCCTAGTTTCAAATATATCAAATTCAATCAAAGCTGCCGGACATTTCTACATTCTCTACTGCTGAATGTATTTTAAAGGGACTGTGACAGAAGACAGCAGCTACTAAAATAGATGAAAACGTGGTTTGTGCACACCACTAATATCCAAATTTCCCTTTAATCTAGTCGCGTGTGTGTGTATGTGTGTATTCCCCCCACCACGCATCCAGTAATGCCATATGCCCCTTCATTTTGCCCAAGTCTTCAATCATTAGGGCATTTTTCATCCAACTGTCTTTGAGCATGTCAGCTGCAGTTTCTGCTCTGAACAAAATTTTCTATGCTAGTCAGTGTAACCACACTCAGGTCATTCTTGTGAAACACTCAAGGCTTGAAAACTCAGTTATGTGAGGATTCTTTTGTCTAGCCTATGTCGAAGCAGACACCAAATCATAGTTTGTTTTTGTGTGTGTATAAATTTTTCATTCATTGATTTCCAACAAATTTGGAGTGAGACACCTTGAATTTAAATCACACTTAATGTAATTTATTAGCTCTGTCCTAGGGAATTCATTTTAATTTTTCTGGACCTCTGTATCATTAGCAGTAAAATGTGCTTATCAGAATATTACCTACTAGGGTTGTGTTAAGAATAAATGTCCCACATGAATGTGATTAGTATATTGCCTACAGAATAACAATGTTTATAATTAATACTTCTTGCAAACAACATAAAAAGTTTCAGAAAAGCATCTAATTACTGTTAGATCTTATCATTATTAGTCTATTCTTTCATCAGTCTTTTATTGTCCCAATTCCCAGATCATTGTACAGTCAGTTTAAAGTAGACCAAAACATTGTTTTTATAATGCTGCTTACTTATTTAAAACATTCAGTAGTTCCCCATTACAAAATAAAATCCAAAAGTTTCAACAGTCACTGTCTTACTTCATCTGTCCCTAATCTTTTTGTTTTTGACTTTTCTGTCACTGTTGTAATATAGCAATTGCTTCCACTAATGTCTCAAGCCCTTCAAAGATTAAACTCAGTCATTGTTACAATAATAGATTATTATTATTATTATTATTGTATACTTGGCAGGATAATGTTTATTATTATTGTACATAATAATACAGTTGCTCTTCAACTGTATTCAAACCCATCAAAAAGTAAATTTTTTTGCAAGTTTTTGCAATGCATTTTACTTTTTATTAAGACGTTTTTGTAGTACATAATGCTTACAATTTCTGTAGGAGTTGTTACATGTACATAATACATCCCGATTCTTTTTTTCTTTTATATGAGGTAATAAAATAGTCATAAATAAAAACTAGAAGATAGATATATAGGGAGATGTTTTTTTCAAATAATGGGGAAACATGCAGTGGAGGGAGGAGAAGGAAAGTGAGGGAAAGAAGGTGGAAAAAAAGAATTGAAGGAGAACAAATGGTAAACTTTTGAAAATGAGACCATGAATTGGAAGCAGCCGGGAGGGTAGAGAAGTTTAGTGGAAAAAAAGAAAATGCCTTTTGGATTTTTTTTTTTTTAAGAGTCCCCCTATATAGTCCAGGCTGGCCTTAAATTCACCATGTACCCCAAGCTGGCTTCAATCTCATGGAGATCCTCCTGCCTCGGCCTACTGAGTTCTGGGATTCTAGGTGTGCACTTTCCAGGTGAAAATGCATTTTATATACATAGTCTACTGAATACCATATCTTAGCAGTGTATCATACTATAGGGGATCAGTTGTTTACCCTCATCATGATATAGCTGACCAGAAGCTCCTGACTACAGCTGCTAAGTAATGCATCCTAGAAATCTGGAAAAGGATCAAAACTCATTATATAGTTTCTAATAAATTCACAGTGCCCTCACACAAATATACAATTGAAAATTTGTAAGTCTAAGCATACTGAGTTGGGAACTGCCCATAATATGAATAATTAATAGTAATTATTATTATAACCAACACATTTATGGATCAGTACTGTGTTAACTCCTTAATCCTAAGTATAGCCCCTTAAAACAAGTTTTATCTACATTTTAAGAGAAACAAAGAAATTAAGTAACTCATCAAAGACCACCAACAAACAAGTTCAGAACTGAAAGGGAAGCAATGTTGCTTTCAAAGACCATACCATTTCTATGCTAGGATGCTTTTACTTATCTAGAACACCTTTCTGTTTCTCTTATTCTTTCTAGAGTCTTGAACAAAAGATAGTGTTTCTATGCCACTTCCAACTACTGAATACATTTTTTATTGAATTCTTTATTGGCACATTTTATATATATAGCTCACAATCACACTCAACATTGGGAAATCTGTACCAGTATATGACATGAGTTAATTCTCATTTTTACCCATATCCCTACCCACCCTACAACATCCCATCCCATAGATACATATGCTTTCTTTTTCTTTTTAAATCATATTTATTCTTTCCCCTCATTACTTTCCCCTACCACTTTCCCTTTGAATATCTCCTATTTCCTAAAATCTGTCATACCTTCTAGAACTCATTTGCATCTACGGGTTCTCATACCAGAGAAAAAATATGGTATTTACATATCTGTGCCCTTATTAGTGTGTCCTCAAGGTGTGTCCATTTGAGTATAAATGACTCGAACTTGTTCTTTATGGCAGAGGAATACTTCATTTTATTTAAAAAAAATCTTTATCCAGGCTCCAGTTGCATACTTTTTTTTGAGCATGTACCATCTTTAAACCACTTCTACCATCTTTAATCTATTGGCATAGCCAATAGATTTGAATTGTATGTCATTAAACATCACTTGTTACTAAACAGTAGAGACATACTTTCCTTTAAAGGCCTATTTATGTTAAATTAAAAGTGCAAAGGAAAGTGAATCTATGTAAATTTAACATCACAGTTTTTCTTAGTCTAGGCTTAGAATAGAAGATTCAGATGGAAATTGAATAGAGTAAGAAAAATGCAGTCCTTCCAGGTGTTTGAGGGAATTCATCAATATTAACCAGCAGCTGGATTTAATTCATAAACTCATTGGATCACTATACTGTACATGCATTATTCTAGACAGTGGGGACACAGTGTTGAACATGACATGTTTCCTAACCTTGAACATTCACATTCATCAAAATTTAACTTCAAAATTCTTATTTTAAAGAAAGTTGAGAAAAAGGCTCACCATATGAGTACAGACTCGATATGTCTTTTTTGTATTTGAAATGAACTATCTTTAAAATATTTAAATATGGTAGGATTGACATACTCACTAAAAAGTAAATATCAATAAAGGGAGAACAATAGAACTGTCATGCCATCTGGAGTTGTTGAGATACCAGCAGGAAATGTCACCATTATGGCTTGTATCTAGATGTCCTCCCAAAGACTTGTGTGCACAAAACCAGTGCTTTCCAGAAGTTTCTGAATCTAGGGTGTATGAATATGAATTAAGAGCATGATAGCTAAATTACTCCACTGATTGGTTTAGCTTATTTCTGGGTATGGATAATGGAAGATCCCCCTTGAGTGTGCATGCCACTACCCTTTTGGGTTTGTAGCTTAGAGTGGATAATAGGAAAAGGGAGGCTTGCTTTCTCTCTGCCCTGTTATGAACTATCTCTCCTCAACATACATCCACCTGGGTACAAATGACTCAAATTTATAATTTGTTATAGCTGAGTAATAATATTACAAATAATAAACCAAATCTTATTCAATCCCCCATTGATGGGCATTGGGTTGTTTCCAAGATTTAACAATCACAAACAGCTATTACAAACATGGGTGTACATATATCACTGTGACATGATTCTTTAATTCTTTCATGTATAGACACAGCAGGGGAATAGCCAGGTCAAATGGGACCTCAAATCTAAGTTTTAAAGGAATCTCCACACTGATCTCCATAGTGTTTGAACCAGTCTACATACCCACCAACAGTGGGGAAGGGTTCCTTTCTCCTCACATTCCTGCCAGCATTTGTTGTTGGTTGATTTGATGATAGCAGCCATTCTTTGTGGATTTAAATGGAATTTCAGTGTTTTCATTTGCATCTCTCAAATGACCAGCCATGTTGAATATTTCATCATATGTTGCTTTACTGGTTTTATTTCTTCATCTGAAAAGTGTCTGTTCATTTCAGACATCTAGTTTTGAATTGGGATTTTAAGTTTCTGGGAATTGATTTTTAAAGTTCTTTATGTACACTAGATAGCAGTCCTTTGTCAACAAACAACTCATAAAAATTCTTTCCCATATTATAGGCTGTCTTTTCATTCTTTTGGTTCTTTCTCTTGCTGTAAATAAGCTTTTTAATAAGATAAGATCCCAGTTGTTGATTATTTCTGCTAGTTCCCATAGTGCTGAAGTTTTATTCATGAAGTCTTTCCCTATGCCAATGTCTTCAAGAGTTCTACATAACCTATTTTTCCAGCATTCCAGTATTTCTGTTTTAATGTTTAGGTCCCCTATTACTTTTGTGTATGGTGAAAAAGACAGATCTAGCTTTAAGCTTTGGAAGTATGAAACCCAGTTTTTCCAGCAGTATTTGTCAAAGAGGCTATCTTTCTTCCATAGAGGGTGTTTGGCTCCTTTGTCAAAGATGAGGTGGCTTATAATATCTCCCTAATGAACTTTGATGCAGTAATCCTCAATAAGATACTGGCTAACAGAATACAGAGGATCATCAAAATCATACACCCTGATCAAATTGGATTCATTGCAAGATGAAAGCATGGTTTAACATATGTAAATCAATAAATGTAATACACTACATTAACAGACTCAAGGACAAAATCAAATGGTCATCTCAGTAGATGCAGAAAAAGCATTTGACAAGATCCAACACACATTTATGATTAAAAATTTCAGGAAATTGGAATAGATGGTCTTTATCTGAAAGTGATAAGCGCTGTTTATGAGAAACTAATAGCCAGCAACATACTAAATGATCAAAAACTGAAATATTTTGTCTAAGATGAGGAACAAAACAAGGTTTCCACTGTCACCTCTCCTGTTTAATATAGTTTTGGGGGCCGGAGGGTTAGCTCAGTGGTTCCGGCGCCTGCCTCGCGAGCGCAAGGACCTGAGTTCGATCCCCGGTAACCACATATAATGCTGGGTGTGGAGACACGCCCACCAACAATCAACACCGCATACCACAATGCCGGACGTGGTGGCTCACGCCTGTAATTCCAGCACTCGGGAGGCAGGGACAGGAGGATTGCTGAGTTCGCAGGCGGCTTGCCTGGGCACCAAAGTGAGCTCAGGGCCAGCCTGAACTACAAAGCGAGACCCTGTCTCAAAAAAAAAAATATATATATATATATATAGTTTTGAAGTATTAGCCATAGCAATTAGACAAAGAAAAAATAAAAGGAATAAAAATATGTAAGGAAGAAGTTAAACTGTCATTATTTGCTCATGACATGATACTGTATATGGAAGATCCTAAAACCTCAGCCAAAAGACTGCTAGACATAATTGCAAGAATCAGCAGCATAGCTGGATACAAGGTCAACACTCAAAAATCAATAACTTCTGTATTCATGGACAAGAACTCACTGAAAGAGAAATCGCAGAATCAATTCCCTTTACGACAGCATCCAAAAATGAAACATCTATAAATCAATCTAACAAAGGAAAGAAAGATTTCTACTCTGAAAACTAAATCATTCTGAAAAGGGAGATAGAAAAGGATATCAGAAAATGGAAAGACAGCCCTTGTTCCTGGGTTAGAAGAACCAATATTGTCAAAATGGCCATACTATCAAAACTACTGCAATCCCAATTCAAATCCCAACCATGTATTTCACAGAGCTAAAGAAAATAATCCAAAAATTCATGTGGAACCACAAGAGACCTAGAATACCAAAGCAATTCTATGCAACAAGATCATGGCCAACTTGAAGTTGTACTACAATTTTGTACTACAATACTTCTTTTTTTTAATTTACTCATCTGTTTATTTATTTATTTATTTAAATTGATTTTACTGGTACATTCTATATACGCATCATGATCACACTCAATATTGAGAATTTGTACCAGCACATAGCACAACTTAATTCTCATTTTTTTCTATTCCTCTGCCCACCACACAATCCCCCATCCCCTATATAATAAGCTCTGTGTCCTTTTTTCACCATCAGATTTTTTCTTTCCCTTTTTTACTTAACCCTATCTCCTTTTCCTTTTGAATATTTTCTATTTCACAATTTCTATCATACATGTTAAAACTCATTTACATTTTCAGTTTCTCATACCAGAGAAATGATATCATATTTACACATCTGTGACCTATTTATTTCACTTATGAGTATGTCCATTTGAGTACAAATGACATCCATTTGAGTATAAATGACTCAAATTTGTCATTCTTTATGGCAGAGTAATACTCCGTTTTATTTCTTAAAAACCC
>PVIC010054574.1:0-11501 GCA_004025085.1 Thryonomys swinderianus | reverse complement strand
ACAAGGTGCACATAGGTCACTGTGATATGAATCTTGTAATTCTTTTGTGTATATTCCCAGCAGGGGAATAGCAGGGTCAAATGGGATCACTAATCCTAATTTTCTGAGGAATCTCCACACCATAATGGTTGTACTAGTCTACATTCCCACCAACAGTGGAGAAGGTCCTTTTTCTCCAGAACCTTGCCAGCATTTATTGCTGGGTAATTTTGAGATAGTAGCTATTCTTTGTGGAGTGAAATGAAATTTTGGTGTTGTTTTCACCTGCATCTCTTGAATGACCGGTGACATTGAGCATTTCTTCATATACTTCTTGGCTGCTTTTACATCTTCCTGTGAAAAGTGTCTGTTCATTTCAGATGTCCATTTTTGAACTGGGTCTTTAAATTTGGGGAGAACTGATTATTTAAAGCTCTTTATATGTTCCAGATAATAGCCCTTTGAGGAACAGCTGATAAAGATTTTTTTTCCATCTTGGTGGTTGCCTTTTCACTCTGCCAGTGGTTTCTTTTGCTGTACAGAAGCTTTTTAAGGAGATGAGGTTCCATTTGTTGATTTCTTCTGCTAGCTCTCATGCTATAGAGGTTTGTTTATAAAGTCTTTTCCTAATCCAATGTCTCCAAGAGTTTTCCCTAACCTGTTTTGCAGCAGGTTTAGAGTTTCTGTTTTAATATGTAGGTCTCTAATGCACTTTGATTTTAGATTAGTACACAGTGAAATAGAGGAATCTAGCTTCAGACTTCGACAGGTTGAAACCCAGTTTTTCCAGCACCATTTGTTAAAGAGGCTACCTTTCCTCCATTGAGGATGTTTGGCTTCTTTGTCAAAGATGCTGTGGCTTAGTGTATCTGGCATTGTTTTTGGACCTTCTAATCTATTCCACTGATCCTCAGGTTTGTTTCTTTGCTAGTACCATGCTGTTTGTATCACAGTGGCTTTGTAGTATAGTTTCAAATTGGGGATATTGATACCCGCCGCCATGTGCTTGACTCCTAGAATTGCTTTTGTTATTCTAGGTCTTTTGTGGTTCCAGATGAATTTTTGTTTTATTTTCTCTAGATCTGTGAAATATGTTGTTGGGATTTCAATTGGGATTTCATTCCATTTATATATTAATTATGGGAGTATAGCCATTTTGATGATGTTATTTCTTCTTATCCAGGAACAAGGGATGTCCTTCCATTTCTGATGTCCTCTTCAGTCTCCTTTTTCAGAGTGTTTCAGTTTTTGAAGTAAAGATTCTTTACCTCCTTTGTAGATTGATTCCTAGATATTTCATTTTTTTGGGTGCTATTTTGAGAGGAACTGACTCCCTAATTTTTCTCTCAATGAATCTGTTATTTGTGTATAAATATGAGATTGATTTTTAAGCATTGACCTTGTATTCAGGTATGCAACTAAATTTGATGATTAAGTTTAGCAGTTGTTTGAGGGAATTTTTAGGATCTTCTAGATAGAGTATCATGTCATCAGCAAATAATGACAGTTTAACTTCTTTTTTCCTATCCCTTTTATTTCTTTTGATTGTCTAATTGCAGTGGCTAATGTTTGTAGCACTGTATTGAACAGTAGCAGTAACAGTGGACATCCTTGTCTTGTTCCTGTTCTTAGTGTGAAAGGTTTCAGTTTTTGACCATTTAGGATGATGCTGGCTATTTTTTTTTCTCATAAATAGCTTTTATTAGGTTGAGGTAAAGTCCATCTCTTCCAATTTTCTGTAGGGTTTTGATGATCAATGGCTTGAATTTTGTCAAATGCTTTCTCTGCATCTATTGAGATGACCATATGGTTTTTGTACTTGAGTCTGTTGATATAGTGAATTACATTTATTGATTTATGTATGTTGAACCATCCTTGCATCCCTGGGATGAATCCAACTTGGTGAAGGTGTATGATCTTCTTCATAATTCTCATAATACTGTTTGCCAGTATTCTGTTGAGGATTTTTGCATCAATGTTCATTAGGGAGATTGGCCTGTAGTTGTCTTTGGTTGGGTGTTTTTGTCCTTGTAAAAAAAACATAGTATTTGCTTCAAGGAATGAATTTAGAAATACTGCTTCCCTTTCAATTTCTTTAGAGTTTGAGAAATAATGACATTAATTCTTCTTTGAAAGTTTTGTAAAATTCAGCTGTAAAGCCATCAGGACCAGGGCTTTTCTTTGTCAGTAGATTTTTTAATTACACATACAATTTCACAGATTGATATTGGGTAGTTTAACATTTTTATATCCTCTTTGTTAAGCTTTGGAAGTTCATATGTGTCTGGGAATTATCCATTTCTTCTATGTTTTCCATCTTATTGGAGTACAGATTGTCAAAGTATGAGTTTATTATCTTCTGGACTTCTTTTGGACCAGTGGTAATTTCACCCTTTTCATTCCTAATAGCATGGATTTGAGCCCTTTCCGTCTTTTGTTTGATAAGGTTAGGTAGGGGTCTGTCAATTTTGTTTATCTTTTCAAAGAACCAGCTCTTACATTAATTGATTTTTTTTTTTGAGACAACGTCTCACTTTGTAGTTCAGGCTGGCCCTGAGCTCACTATATAGCCCAGGCAAGCCTCAAACTCAGCAATCCTCCTGCATCTGCTTCCTGAGTGCTGGGATTACAGGCATGAGCCACCATGCCTGGCACCGTGATATATGGTATTTATTACTGGTGGGCATGAGTCACCATGCCCAGCATTGTATGTGGTTACTGGGGATTGAATTCAGGACCTTGCGCTTGTGAGGCAGGGGCCAGAACCACTGAGCTAAATCTGGAGCCCTATTCATTGATTTTTTTTGTATCATTGTCTTAGTCTCCATTGCATTAATTTCTCCTGTGATCCTTATAATTTCCTCCCTAGTTCGAGCTTTGTGTTTGTCTTGCTCCTCTTTTTCTAGTCACTTGAGTTTCAACATTTATTTGAACTTGCTCTATTTTCCTGGTGTAGACATTTACTGCTGGGAATTTGCCTCATAGAAATGCTTTAATTGTATCCCTTAAATTCTTATAAGTTTTACTGTGATTATCATTTAATTGTAAAAACTGTTTAATTTCTTCCTTAATTTCTTCTGTAACCCATTGGTTGGTCAGCAGAGCATTGTTCACTTTCCATGTGTTTGTGAGGGTTTTGGAATTTCTTTTGCTGTTCAGCTCCAATTTCAATGGACTATGGCCTGACAGTATACAGGGGATGACTTATTTCCTTTGCATTTACTTAAACATGTTCTGTGAACTAGTGTGTGGTCTGTTTTGTAGAATGACCCATGGGCAGCTGAGAAGAATGTATATTGTGACTTTATCGGGTGAGATGCTCTGTAGGCATTTATTAAGCCCATTTATTCAAAGGTTTGATTCAGTTCAAGTATTTTATTATTGATTTTTTTTGTCCAATTGATCTGTCTAGTTGTGACAGTGGGGTATTGAAGTCCCCTGCTAGTGTTGTATTAGTGCTTAGCAGGGTTTTAATATCTGTTAATATTTGTTTTATATAGTCAGGTGCATTAGAATTTGGTGTGTAAGTATTTATAAATGTCATTTCTTTCTCTTAGATTGTTCATTGTATGAGAATGTAGTGTCCTTTGTCTCTCTTAATCAGTTTTGGTTTAAAGTCTATTTTTTTCTGCAAATAAGATAGCCACTCCTGCTGTTTTGCAGTTTCCCATTGCATGGAAAATTGTTTTCCATAATTTTACCTTTCAGTCTATGGCTTGTTTTCTGAATTAAGTGTGTTTCTTGCATGCAGCAAATTGTATGTTCTTGCTTCTTAATCCATTCTACTAGTCTGTATCTTTTAATTGGCACATTGAGGCCACTGACATTAATGGTTATGAGTGATATGGACTGATTATGACCTGTCATATTGTTTTCCTTTTCTTGGCTCTTTTATTTGCTTTTTCCCTTTCCATTCCATTTCTTGTCTTGCCAATGAATTCACTCTGCTAGGTCTCATGACTTTTTAACCTTACTTGTTTTTTTCCAAGACATTCTTTAGAATATCTGGAATATTGCAGTGCAGGTTTTGTAATTGAGAAACTCTTCAGGTGTTGTCATGGAAGTATCTTATTTCTCCATTGATTTTTGAAAGATAGTTCTGCAGGATACATCAATCTAGGTTGGAAGTTGTTTTCCTGCCATGCCTGAAATGTTTCACTCCAGGCTCTCCTTTTGTTGAGCATTTGCATTGACAAGTCTGCTGTGATTCTGATGGGCTTCCCTATGTATTTTTTTTCCTATTCTCTAACTGCTTTCAGTATTTCATTCTTTTATTAGATATCTGGAACCTTGATAATTATATGCCTAGTTATAGATTTTTAGTATCACAGACTTTTGGAGCCCTATATGCCTCATTTATCTGGATGTCCAGTTCTATTCCTTTTCCTGTGAAGTTTTATATCTGTGAACTTTTTTTTTTTTTTTTGTCTTTTGCATTGTCTTCTGCTTTTTCAGTGACTCCAATCAGAGCCTTCTGTTATTTTTCTTTGAGTCGTCTAGGAACTGTTGGACTGATTTCTCATGATACCTTACCATTTTCCATAAGTTATTCCCTTCCTGTTCATTGGCTGTGATCCTGTCTTCTACGTCTGAGATTCCATCCTCAGCTTCATTTATTCTACTTTGCAGACTTTTGTTCTCGCTTTTGATTATGGGGGAACTCTGCTTGAATCTCTTCAAAATGTTCCATTGCTTTTGTTATCTGAGATTCTATGGTGTTCCTGATCTCTTCTTTAAGTGTTTCAGCGTGGACAGCATCTCTGCTTTCATCTCAGAGATCAGCTCTGATTTACATTTTGGTAGATCTGCTTTGGTTACCAGTTCATAGAGTCCTGGTTATTGAGCTTCCTTTCACTCCATTTACCTTTTCCCTGAATTCTCCTGTGGTGATGATCTTTGTGGCTGAGTTCTTGAATTTTTTTCTCATTTCTGTTGTACTGGTGAGTGCTGTAAATCACTACAGGGCCTATATGTGGTGCTTATCCATACTCTTGCAGACAAGAATGGAACTCCCATGAGGCTTCTGGCCTGGGTTACATGGTGGGCAGGCTGCTAGCAGGCGCTGGAAGTCACTGTGCAATTTCCATGGCACTTACACAGATTCACCAGCAGGGGAAAGGTCCCCTGGGCTTCTCATCTGAAGGAGATGACTGAAGGCTGCTGGCCAGTGATGGAAGTCACTGCACGACCTCTGCCACCCTTACCCAGACTTTCCCAGGGGGAATGGAGCCCCCGTTGGGCTTCTGGCCTGGGTCTGATGATGCGGAGGCTGCTTGCATGTGGAGAAAGTCACTGTACGTCCTCTGTGGTGCTTACCCAGATTCACCCAGGGGGAATGGAGCTCCCATGGAACATCCAGTCTGGATCCAGTGGTGGGCAGGCTGCTAACAGGCAACGAAAGTCCTATTTACTTATTTTGTATGAAAATGTTCATGATTATTTTAACTTTAGTTACCTAAAGGTAGTGGTAGTGAAAAATGTGACAGAATTTAGTTTTTATGTAAAGAATGAATATTTGGAAGGCTAACCTGAGGAAAATTTAAATTTTAGTTGAAAGTTGAAATCATGAGTTTACATTACCTGAAGTTGGAAGTAGTCTACCCAGAAAAGAATGCAGCTTGGTAACAACACATTGAGTGCAGAAGTAATTGGATTTGCACTACTACCTAAGAATGGCTTAGTCAAATATATAAGTGATTCTAATCATCATTTGGGATCATCATATTTCTCCTTAGTATAGATAATTAAGTTAATTCCATTGTTTGTTTTGTTCCTTTGACCCAGGTAGATATAATTTGTGAAAGTGATACATGGAAGGGACAAAAGAAGGTTTTGGGTTACTACATAGGGTATTTATTTGAATTTTGTGTATTAATACAGATTATTATTTGAAATACATAGGTTGACCATCCTGAAATTGAAAAAATTTCAATTAGAGAGGCCCAGTTGGTAATGGCTATGCAAATATTCCAAAATGTAAAAAAGAAGTGCTTTTAGTACTAAATGTTTTTGTTAAGGACACAAAACATATGGAGGGAACTAACAGGAAATACTTTGCAGTTCAAGTTAAATAAGCTCTCTAGAAGTTAAGTAGGCTTTTGTTTTAAACTTGATTCATTTATTTGTGCTAAAGTAGCACATTCAGTAACACCTCATTTATCTGGTCATTTTCTAGGATAAGATGGAATTTTCCAGATAACTGACCATAAATTAGTTTTCCAGGTAACTGAATCTTACATCTTCAAGGACTGAACTCTTTTAAATTTAAACTATTTGTATAGAAAATTTTATAAAATACATACTTTCTGCTTTCTTACTCTCCAGTGTTTTTAAATTGCAGGATACTTAATGTAATTTGATTTTTTTCCCTAATGACTTAGGATCAGTATGTTAAACATGAAGTAGTTGAGTATTTTAAAAGTTTTTATCTTTCTTGGTCAGACTATCAGTAAGCTTCCGTGTCTTTTTCACTTGTCTCCACCTCTATTACTCTTCTTTTTCCATTAATGGTGTTGTATTTTGTTCTTCATGGCTTATGAAACCAAATTTGTTAGAAATTACTGATTATGGTAAATTGGAAGACATTCTTTTTTCCTTGTTGGTAGCTATATCAGGCGTTTATGTTTTCCCCAAATTTCTTCTAGATTTGGACTTCTGGTCAGAAAGATTGATTATAGGGAGGTCACTGACTCAGGTGTGTTAGGTATAACCTGGTGCCCTTTATTTTTCATAGATGAATAAGTGGAGCTATGAGAGCAGTCTGGGAATTGCCTAAGCAGACATACCGTACTAGTAATCGGATCTTCTGTCTCTATGGTCAGTGCTTTTCTACTATAGGTTTGACATTAGCAATTGTTATAAGCACGGTTAGCCATCTTGATAATTAAAAATAAAGGCTGCATGTTTTTTAATGTGCCTGTTCTGTTCATCCTCATACCTCAACTGGAACCAGAGTCATCCTGTACTTCTCCACACTGCATTCAAAGAGTCCTTTTGTCAGGACAGGAGCTTGAGTATCTCCAGGGTCTTTCTTCTGCTCCTTTCCTGTTCTACAGCTAGTCCAGACCGTACATTTTGTTTGTTTTTTTCTCTCTTATTGATGTTTATCCTCCTCCTACACCCTCATTGAGTGGGAAAAGTATGGAGGGAAAAGGGAGAGGTTATATACAAACATGGACATTGGGGGGTAGAAAGTGATTACTGATGGGCAAGAGAACAAAGACCCGCATACAAGAAGTGGACAATGCATATTTGGATGTGAAAGAAAATGAACCATTTCAGCTACCATAACCATGTGACCAATATAGAATAAGACACACTACAAACCATCTCAAGAAATGTTAAAGAGTATAGCAGGGCTGGAGCTTGTGAGTGCTGCCAGGTGAATCCAGTAATAGTTGAATAAGACTCATTGCTGAAGACTAAAGGAAACTGGACTACTTATTACTCAGGCTTGAAAAGGAAAGCTTAACAGAATATTCACATGTGCTTTTAAATATGTAAATTTTATTCTGAGAATGAGGCCAAAATTCTGTATGTTCCCCAGACAATAAGAGCTTATGTTATAAGCAGTGTTTCAAGTGTAAATATTTTTATCAACTTCACATAGGAAGTATATAAAGCTAATTACCATTAAATGGCTATTATAAAAAATCACATTACTAGATATTTTGGTTATTATTAAAATATGAAAATTCATGTACAGGGATTTCTTTTCTCCTATGTTATTTCTTTGGTAATTTCTATCTCTTCTTTTGTGTTTTATCTCTTTTTAGAACTCTTGCTAGTTTTCCTGTTGTATCTATCTTGTCAGAGATTTTGAGATTTTTCTCCTTTAAAAAACAAAATAACCATGTTTTCTGTGCTCATGTACCTGACAGTGGACATTTAGGAGCTTCTATGTTTTGGCCTTTTCTTACAGTTTGAATCAAAAATATCCTCTAGCAGCTCATGTGTTCAGAGGCGAAGGGGCTTTAGAAAGTGAGTAGATTATGAGCCTGCTAATCTCTTCAGTGCTTAGCTCATTGATGAGTCTAGCAGAACGTGCTATTAGGAAATGAGGCCTGGAAGTAGGCCCCTGGACCATGCCTAGAAAGTGCACATTTTAATCCCTGGCCCTTCCTCCCCACTCTGGCTTCTTTGCTTATTCTTTTTTTTTTTCTGAGACAGGGTCTCACTTTGTAGTTCAGGCTGGCCCTGAGCTCACTCTGTAGCTCAGGCAAGTCTTGGACTCAGCAATCCTTATGCCTCTGCCTCCCAAATGTTGGGATTACAGACTTAAGCCACCACGCTTGGCATTTGTGGTATGTGGTGCTGATTGCCAGAGCTTGTGAGTCACCACTTCTGGTATGTGGCTACTGGGGATCCAACCAGGAACCTTGTGCTTGCTAGGCAGGTACTGGAAGCACTGAGCTAAATCTCCGGGCCTCTTGCTCATTCTTTGCTTCATGGCCTCCATGAAGTGAACATCTTTCCTGTCCCATTCTGTTTATATCTTTTAGCCTTCTAGTTATATACTGAAACCCCTGGAACTGTGAGCCGCAATAAACCTTTATGCCTGGAAGTTTTGTATGTCAGGTGTTTTGTCCCAGCAACATGAATATGACTAATAGAGCTGTTGTGAGTAATGCTTCTGAGATCATGGCTGTGCAGATATTTAGAGATCCTGATTCAGTTCACTACTAGGTATCCAGTACATACAAGGATGCTAGATTACACAGTAGATCTATTTTTAATATTTGGGGAAGTTCCATAGTTTTTTCTGTAATGGTTGTTCATTTTACATTGACACCAACAAGGTACAGACTTCTCTTTTATTCCTCTGTGCACAATACTTGTTGTATTTTATTTTTATTTTTTTGACATGGGTAGTAGCTATCTTCAATTGTGTGAGATATTTTTGGTTTGCATAACTCTGCTTGCTTACATTCATTCAGTCATCCATTCATTGTCTTGTGTTGGTCTCTTTCATATTAAGCTTTCCTGCATTATCTGTTGGTCAGTGGTTCCCCTTTAAAAATTCCTTGTGTATTTTTATGACTGAGACACTACTTTTTTTTTTTAAGATGTGGATTCTTCAGCTGTCCACACACAGTTCTTTACTTCTCTCTGTGGTTCTTCAGAACTACCTAGCAAAACTAGGAAGCTGTTTATATTAACTATGAGAAAGATTTAGCTAGACATGGTTGTGTGTTCTTAGAATCCCCATATTTGGGAGGCTGAGACAGGAGGATTACTGTGAGTAAGTTTAAGGTCAGCTTGATGGAACTATATACTGAGATCCTCTCTTAAAAAAAAAAGATGAGAGACTTAAATTTTAAGAAAGTTACACATTGCCTTGAATGATCATAGAAAGCTTTTTTTCTTCTGTGATCTTAGTGATTATTTTAGTTTTAAAATAGTAATATTCTGAAAGAACCATTTCATAAAGACATATGTGTACCCATGTTCATAG
Organism: Thryonomys swinderianus; assembly: GCA_004025085.1. Taxonomy (NCBI): domain Eukaryota; kingdom Metazoa; phylum Chordata; class Mammalia; order Rodentia; family Thryonomyidae; genus Thryonomys; species Thryonomys swinderianus. The sequence continues at coordinate 2,068 of PVIC010054574.1, read as the reverse complement.
CTCCTCAGTTTGTGATAACCCAATCTTGAAAACAACCCAGATGCCCATCAACTGGAGACTGGATAAAGAAGACATGTTTTTTTTTTTTTTAAACAAAAGGGAGTATTACTCTGCCATAAAGAAAGATAAGTTTTATTCATTTATGTGCAAATGGACACACATTGAAGACACACTAAGTGAAATAAATAGATCCCAGACATGTAAATACTGTATCTTTTCTTTGACATGAGAACCTGTAGATGAGTTCTAGAATGTATGATAGTAAATGAGTTCTAGAATGTATGATAGTATTGTGAAATAGGAAAAACTCAAAGGTAATGTGGTAGGGGAAAGTAATGAGGGGAAAGAATAAATATGATATGAAAAAGAAAAAGCACATGTATATAGAGGTTGGGGGTTGTGTGGTTTGTTGGGATATGGGTAAAAATGAGAATGAACTTGTGTCATATACTGGTACAAATTCCCCAATGTTGAGTATGATTATGAGCTGTATATAAAATGTACCAATAAAGAATTCAATTTAAAATATTAATATTCTGATTGTAATGTTTTTGGTGTAGGCATTTCTGTTAGAGGAACTGGAAGTAGAGTCCTGTGTATGTGTATGCATGCATGTATGAACATTTCAGGAACATTACAGTTTCTACACTTGATCTTAGCCAAAAGGCCGAGAAGCGATAGGAACATTACAGTTTCTAGCCAAAATTCATCAAGATTTAGGAGTTAAATTTGATTTAAACTAATAAATTACAGCATATATTTGCTTCTTATAGCAGAACTGCTAGCCACTTATGTGGCAGAGAACTCCTAAGAGACTCTTCAATACTCTCATCCTTAATTAGGATGAGATAATGGGTCATTTTCTTCCTTCTCATAAACTTAGTTGTAGAGAAACCATTTCATATAGAAATAACTTACAAGCTTTAGAACAGTGTAAAATGTAGACTGGTATCACAGATACAGTTCTGTTTTCATACATAGGGTAGTAAAGGATATTTTCTCAGTCATGTTACTCGTCATTAAAGGTCTTGTAAAATGATAAGAAATGCATTTAGCCTTATAGTTTAATAAAATGTACCAATTTACTTCAGAACTATCAAAGCTAATAAAAGAGCTTGTACATTAATTTTCGTTAGAGTGATAACAAGTTTAGATAGTTCTTTTATTACATTAAAACAAAGGAAAGCTATAATAGGCTTTAAAATGTTCCTTTGTTTATTTGGAGGCTTAATTTTAAAGTAAATTGTGAATTATTCTAATTAGATACTTTAGTGTTAAATATTACATTCATAAATTTACAACTCTCTTAATTTTAGCATTTGATTACCTTGTACCATCTGGCAGCTCTACTTTGAGGGAAGAAAGTTGAACTGGGTACAACCTGGACTCTTCTCTAGGTTCGGGTAAATTACTAGTTAGCTGTGTAACTATATCCAAGTTTCTTAATTTTTCTGCTTTATTTTATTTTAAATTTTTATTAACATGTGTTTATAGTGCATAATAGTTACATTCATCCTGGGGAGATGGCACATTGACACAACACACCTTTATATATTTTGTTCCCCCAACTTACCCCTTCCTCCATCTCTTGATCTTTTTCCTGTTTGCAAAAGATTAGTGTCCCTGTTTCCTAGTATCTTTTATTTTGCTCTTTAATTTATGTATAGTTTGTTATAAGAGCTGTCTATATCTTGATGCCTTATATTCCCTCTGTTTGACAACCCTTGGTATACATCAAGTAATTTTTCCTTTTAAGTTAAAAAATGAGTAATGTAAATATTTTATATATTTCTGTACTGATATTCATACAGTGTTAAAAATATAAACATAGGGCTGGAGGGTTAGCTCAGTGGTTCCGGTGCCTGCCTCGCAAGCGCAAGGTCCTGAGTTGGATTCCAGGTAACCATATAGAATGCTGGGCATGTTGACTCATGCCCACCAGCCATCAATACCACATACCACAGTGCAGGGTGTGGTGGCTCACGCCTGTCATCCCAGCACTCGGGAGGCAGAGGCAGAGGCAGAGGCAGAGGCAGAGGCAGAGGCAGAGGCAGAGGCAGAGGCAGAG
>PVIC010054573.1:0-11499 GCA_004025085.1 Thryonomys swinderianus | reverse complement strand
TTTTTTTTTTTTTTTTTTTTTTTTTTTTTTTTTTTTTTTTTTTTTTTTTTTTTTTTTTTTTTTTTTTTTTTTTTTTTTTTTTTTTTTTTTTTTTTTTTTTTTTTTTTTTTTTTTTTTTTTTTTTTTTTTTTTTTTTTTTTTTTTTTTTTGGAGACAGGGTCTCGCTTTGTAGTTCAGGCTGGCCCTGAGCTCACTATGGAGCCCAGGCAAGCCTTGAACTCAGCAATCCTTCTGTCTCTCTACCTTCCAAGTGCTAGGATTACAGGCGTGAGCCACCACACCCAGTAGTATCTCTGTTTTTAATCTAAAGATGATTTCTGATTGTTGTCTCACTAGATCTTTTTTTTTTTTTTTTTAACCATCTAAGAAAGTCCTGGTGATGTAGCTTCAGGTTGTTCAATTTCCCTTCTTCCTGTATTCCCCTCTGGTGCTGATCTTTGTATCTGTATTTTTGAACTTTTCTCATTTCTATTCTTCTGTCATTCCTGAAGTCATTAGGTTGATTACTTTCCTGCTTTCTGGTCAATATTTGTTACAAGTCTCTTTCTTCCTAATATATGGAACCCTTAAGAGATCGCTACTTCCTGAGTCATTCTCTTTGGATCTATAACGGCCCTTAAGAAATCTCCACTCTGGGGTATCATGGGAGGTATTTCAACAGAACAATCACATTTTCTTTGTCGATACAATTGGTATAATCAACAGTATGGACCCCAGCAAAGGAACTTATAACCTTTGGCAACCACTATCCTGATACCTTTAACCTTATGAGTTGTATCTGTGATCATATGCCATAATTTATTACCAGCCAGAAATGTGTTTACAACATGCAGGTCCTTGAACATAGTAGCACTTCCCTTTGAGAATTAAAGGTCACCAAGTTGTTGGAGAGGTAGAGAAATACAAGGAGAGGGTGAAATTAGAAATAGAGTTAGAGGATCACATAGACCTCAGGAAACTTTTAGAGTACAACAGAGACAAAAAGGTAAAAGTAAAAGACAGAACAGACTAAAAACCACAGGACAACTAGAAACTTTATTTACCCTCCTGTAATAATACAGAAAGAAGAGAAATTTGGGAACACTGAAGCGCCTTAACTTCTATGTCCTGATTATGATTGGAAGAAGGAAAAGATGAAGGAATAAGAGGACATAATGGTACCCAGAAATAGCACACAAACAGGAAATTATTTTCCTTCAGTAAAAATGAGAGCAGTTGAGAGGAGAAAAAAACCTGAAATTGGACGTATTGAGCAACAGCAGAGTAGATAAATAAAAACAATGAAAGTTATGTCAGAAAAAAAGAAAGAAAAAGAATAACAACAGCAACAACAAAAACAACAAAACTAAACTAAAAACAGCACTGAAATGTCCCTTTGCTGTGTGGATCTGTTGTCTCCTATAGATTGTATGGGCAATAGCATACAGATCAAAATTGATTAATTACAGGGAGAGAGGCATCATCCTTTATGTAGGTTCTGAGTGTAATGCCTGAGTTGAGCTCAATGAACTAAACTCTGCAAGGATCCAGGATCTTGCAGGTGAAACTGACTCCACCAATAGCTGTAGTCACCAGTATTCCCTCATTCTTCCAGTGTGCATTTGTTTGACATGATTTTTTGGTCAGAGGAACTCATTCATGGCCTCTTTCTAGGTTCTAGTACCACTGCCACACTTAATCAGTGTCCACAGACAAGTAGGTGGTGTCTCTGGAGGCTCTTCCCCATGCAACAGTCATGTCCATTTAGACCCACAAAGAAATGGAGATTCCTTGCAGATTCCTTCTGGTCTCACCCCATACTGGCCCACAAGAGAATGGAGGTGCCGCAGGCTTCAGGTCTGGTCCTGGTGGCAGGAAAGCTGCCAGTCATGGATGGATATATCTTTATACAGTGAATAAATGTTTGTTGTAAGAATATTGAAAATGGAAGTAAGGTAGAATTTAATGAAATAAGTGTATCAAATATCTTAAGAATGATCATGGAAACCTGGAAAATATTTTCAAAATTCAAACGTGAGTAACAGTATGCACCTTACACATGACAGATCATGCCAACTAAAATAGTTTATACTTTGTATTTTTAATAACATCATCCACTTCTCTAAATACAGAAAGTATTGCATTGTTTTCAGATTATATAGACATAGTCTGTAGGTTATGTTTGGGGTAGATATTAAGGGTGCCGTGATTGGTGTTGTATTAGGTGAGCCAAAATGAGTAACTTGATAATTTTGTATTTAAAGGTGTGGTTCCATTAAACAGAAACTTTATTTTCATTATTTTAGGAGGAGTGATTTAATGCATATTAAGTATTAATACTGAAAAAAATGTTTTAGCCACTTGAAGATACCATTATCATCCAATTTATATCACTTGTGAAGAAATATTTGTCAAAATTTCAGATATGAAACTTCAATGATTTATAAAATATCTTTTTAAGCATTTGGCTTAATATGTGGAAGTGAGTGTAGGTACATATATGTGGCATGTGTGTAGGGGTGTGTATCTAAATATGTTGTGTAGAGAGATGAAGCTATAGCTCAAATCTAGGTCTTTGTGCATGCCATGCTATTATTCTACCACAAGGTCACATGCACTCATGCATGTTATTTTTTCTGCTTGGGTTTTAGCTAGATCTTAGTTTTGTACTGACTTCTTAGATTTTTACTAGGGTTTTTCATAAATTTTGATAAAACCCTTTCTTAGTATTTATTTTCTTTCTTTCTTATATTAGTATTTAACATATCTAATTGAGCTGCAATTACACAGGACTGCTGACTATGGAGCTAGAGAAATTACTTTTTCTTATGCATAAGGAGGCTGGAAGTTTCCATGATATGATACTGATAGTTTCTGGTGATGGCTCTCATATTGGCTTGCAGAGAGAAGATAGAAATATCTCCTGATAAGTACTTGAATCCCATAGAAATGACCAATTGTGACATCACTTTAATATATTTATATCCTAAAATCCTGTCTTCTGAACCCCTGAAAATGGTAATTAGGATTGTATTCTGTCTGTATAGCAAGTCTTCTATTGCATCTGTACTACAATTCAATCTATCCACTTAATATTTACTTTTAGCTATTTTGTTTTATTTTGGAATTTCTTAAGGATTCCTTTTAAAGATTAACATTTTCTCGGGGTGAGAGATTTAGCTCAGTGTTTCTAGTGCCTTCCCAGCAAGTGCAAGGTCCCTGGTTCAATCCTGGTAACCACATACAACATACTGCGTGTGATGGCCACAACCACCAGCAATCAGTACCACATACCACAAATGCCAGACTTGGTGGCTCACACCTGTAATCCCAGCACTCAAGAGGCAGAGGCAGGAGGATTGCTGAGTTCAAGGCTTGCCTGACCTACATAGAGAACTCAGAAGAGCCATTCTGAACTACCAAATGAGACAATTTCTCAAAAAAATATTAATATTCTTTTGTAAGATGTTTTATGTAGACATTTCTTAATCCATGATGTAATTGAAGGTCCATGCCTGATATGTCTGAAATCTTAATTTGCTTATCTTTGCATTGCCTTACTTCTCATGGGTTTTGGTCATTAGTTTCTGATAACACGATACGGTGTGGCGTTATTACAACAAACGTTATATAGTGTGAATGCAAATTCAAAATATCCTTGTTAGTTGACACTACTCTGAATTGAGTGTTATGTTCGGAAAGATGTTAGTGAGATTAAGATTCACCTCCTCTGCAGTTGCAGCCATTTAAAGTCCTTTCTTTTCACCTGGAATAGGGCTGAAGAGAATGGACTCATATATTATCACCTTTTTCTGCATTTAAATATATTCATCTGGAATATCAGTAATGATACTGTCCTGGCTGATGAGCTACAATATTCCTTGTTATGCCCAATTCCTTTATTGTTTTACTCCTTAATTCTATGAGTCATTTTATGGCTGGCTGTTATTCCTCTTGCTGTATTTGAATTTAGCAATTAGTTGTAGTATAAAGTCACAGACATCAGGCTCATAACTGTAGAAGTAAAAGTTTCCTTTTCTCTGCTCTCAATACCTGAAACCCTAATAGTGGTCCAAAGACTTTGCTACTTGAATTGATCTGATGTTAACTTTCTTTTTACTTAATTCTTAAACATGTTTGTGAAACATCTAGGTAGCTTCCTTCTGATAATATCCATTTTTTTTTTTTTGCATCAGGTCTCAATAAATGACCCTAGAAAGGAAAAGATTCTGGAAAGGAGTATTCTTTCAGATCCCCTCAACTCCTGGATTTAAAGCTCATTGTTTTCTGGCTTCAAAAGGTGGGAAAAACTTTTTTGTAGTTCCATGATCTAATTATACAGTTGATCTCAAGAGCAGTCTTATACAGCACAGTAGTTGATTACAGAACACTGTTGTCTCAGTGTTATTTATTTGTATCAATCATCAAAAAGACTGATATCATAAATATACCTTAGGTTTCCTCCATTATAATAAGCATAGTTTCTGAAAGAGACTTTATTTTCTCAATTGTGGAAAGCTTAATTTAATCCATAATTGTTTTAAAGGGAGGCTATATTCCATATGCAAGGTTTTTTCTACATTTTAGTATTTAATACTTTCATTAGATTTCTGTGAGAGAATTTTTATATTGTACATATTTTTACATCTCTGTCAAAGCTTTCTTGGTTTTCTGTATATGATGACTGAATATTCTGCTGGCATCTGAATATTCTGATAGATCTATGGATATTTTATAAACTGTGAGGCCACGTTATATAACTTAATCATTGTAATTATAATACCTGAAGAAATTTTCCTCAAAAATTGTTAAAACTGAAATGCTGAAATGTCGTGAAGTTACTCTGTCTCTATTTCACTTGAGAAATGACCCACTTACTGCACTATCTGTCTGCTCCTTTCTCTACCTGCATATCTACCATGAGGAATTTGGCAATTGGGTGCATACATGACTGTTTTGACTTACGGACTTATTTATATAGAATTATTGAATTTCCCTAGATGTATTAGTTACTAGATAAAAATTTCATGGTATTTCTGTGTTTCTGAAGCCAGAGTATAAGGTACTATTGAAACATCTGTTCTGATGGCCTTGTTCCCTTAAGTAATTATTTCTTAGGATCTAATGCACAATGAATAATGTTTTCATGAAAGTTCATAATTTTAAGATGGTATTGTCTTTCAGCCCGATATCAATAGTGAAGTATAATAAATTTATTTTTTGTATAGTAGACAAAGCTATGAGATGTCAACTTTTACTATGTACTCTTTACTGTTTTTTGTTTGTTTGTTACTGGAGGTCAAACTCTAAACTTTAGCTCACAAGGCAGATGCTGGAACTCCTGAGCTACTGGACACTATACTAATCTTAAATGAGAATTTTAAAGTGAAAATCCACAATAAACTATAGCTTTCCCAAAAGTTATAGATTTAACTATCACTACTTACAAATGTGTCACATCAAAAGTTATAGAAATTCTTACCTTCTTTTTTTCCATTTTCCCTTTATTGAATTTATTGCTGCATTTTAGGTATACCTTATGATCACATTCATCATTGAGAATTTGTATGTGTAAATAATATATCTTGATTCCAATTGCTTCCCATTTCTTGGCCTCCCTACAAGCCCCACTCCCTACATACATAAGCTTTGTTTCTATTTTTTTTTCTTTTTACCATCAAACTTTTTCTTCCCCTTCTTTGCTTTCCTTTGCCCCAACATACCATTTCTCTTTAAACACTTTTTTCCACATTTTATACTCTGGAGCTCTTTTACACCTTCAGTTTCTCATATTAGAACAACAATATGGCATTTACACATCTGTTTCCTATTTATTTCATGTATAAGTATGGCTTCAAAGTGCATACATTTAGTTATAAATGTCTCCAGTTTGTCATTCTTTGTGGCTAACACTTCACTTTCTAAACAATTACATTTTCTTTATACAATTTCCAGTTGATTAACATTGTAGATATTTCCAAGATTTAGTTATTACAAAGTGTACTGCTATAAACATGGGTGTACAATTATCACTGTGGTATGATGCATTTAATTCTTTCATGTATATACCCAGTAGCAAAATAACAGGGTCAAATGGGACCCCCTTTTTTTTTAATCCCCACACTGATCTCTATAGTGCTTGCTCCAGTATTCATTCCCATCAACAATGGAGAAGGGTTCCTTTCTCCCCACAGCCTCACTAGAATTTGTTGTTGGTTGATTTTGTGATAACAGCAATTCTTCGTGGAGTCACGTGAAATCTCAGTGGTGTTTTCATGTGGATCTATCGAATGATCAGTGATGTTAAACATTTTTTCATGTGTCTATTTGCTGCCTTTACTTTTTCATCAGAAAAAAAATGTATGTTCATTTCAGACGCCCATTTTTGAATTGAGTTATAATTTTTTTTCCTGATTTTTGAAGTTCTTTATATATTCTATATAGTAGACTTTTGAGGAGCAGCTGATAATCTTTTCACAAATTGTAGTTTATCTTTTTGCTCTGTTGGTGGTTTTTCTTTGCTGTGCAGAAGGTTATTTTTAATAAGGTGAGACCTCAACTGTTTTTTTTTTCTGTTACTGTGATTTTGTTTATACTCTGTCAGTGACTCCACAAGTTCTACCTAACCTATTGTCCAGCAGGTGTACACTTTCTCCTTTAATATTTAGATCTTTAAACCATTTTGATTTCAGTTTTGTTCATGGAGAGATAATCTAGCTTTAATTATGGCAAGTTGAAATCCAGTTTTTCCAGTACCATTTATTAAAGAGGCAATCTTTACTCTACTGAAGGAATATTGTGTCATAATTCTAGTATGAGATACTAAAGATGTGAATGAGACAGAATGTATGACAGGTTTTGTGAAACAGAAACAAAATATTAAAAAGGAAAGAGAAATAAGACAAAAGAAAGTCAAGAAGGAAAATAAAAATTTGAAAAAAGTTTGATTGTAAAAAGGAAAAAAAATGGAAACAGTTTATGTATATAGGGAATTGGAGGATTGAAGGAAGGGCAGAGAAATAGGAAAAAATAAGCATCAAGATTAAAAAAAAAAAGAGAAGAAAGAACTTTAAATCTCAATTAACCAAAAGGTGCAGCATGACTACAGGCATGCTTAGATTGAGAGGCATAACTGTTAGGACATCAGCCCTCTAAGCCACATCCAGTATGACCTTGTAGAGGACACAGTATTCTAAGACAAAGGCCAAGGTTGACAAGCTATGAGAACATCCCTGGCTCAGCATTTCCATAGAAGGCTGGCACATGTTCAGAATAGCTGAGAAAATCACATTGAAGGAACACTAAAGGCCTGAGGGGGCTGTTCAGCCAGGAGAGGGCTGGAGAAAGAAGACAAATAGAGAAAGGAGTTACTGGCTGTTGCAAATTCTGAGTCTGGAAACTATGGTGGTGACTACTGTTCCAGTGTTCCAAAGATTGATTAAACTATTGTGAGTTATTAGTCATACATATATTAGCCAGGCCAGTATAGACTATCACAGATCAACACAACCCCTCTGCATTTAGATTCTAATTCCTTTTCTAAGCCATCAAGAAGATATCCAGGTGATGAAAAGCCTGAATAGAAAACCTGAACACACACTTGAGACACTGAATGATCGTAAGACCATTTCAAAAAGCTTTAAAGAGGACTATGAATTTGAACTTGAAAAGTTAAGAAGAGTCTGTTATGCTGAAGAACACTATCAGATCATGAATTAGCAAATTACTTTTCCCAACTGCCCAGCTACAAAGGACAATGGAAATAATTATCTAGTTATACGACATAGAAATGCTATATTTTGAGTACATGCGTAGTTCAAATCAATTTAATATACTATTTCAAATGTATGGTGAACTAACTTGAAAACTCTACCATTCTTTTTTTTTTTTTTTAGACAGGTTCTTGCCTTGTAGTTCAGGCTGGCTCTGAGCTCACTATGTAGCCCAGGCAAGCCTTAAACTCATCAATCCTCCTGCCTCTGCCTCCCGAGTGCTGGGGTTTACAGGCGTGAGCCACCACGTCCGGCACTGTGGTATGTGGTATTGATTGTTGGTGGGCATGAGTCTCCACGCCCAGCATTGTATGTGATTACTGGGGATTGAACTCAGGACCTTGTGCTTGCAAGGCAAGCGCCGGAACCACTGAGCTAACCCTCCGGCCCTCTACCATTCTTTTATGTACTTGCTATAATTAGTGAATACAGGGCACCAAAAATAAATGAATCTCCTGAGATCTATACATCAAAATAAACATTTCTATCAATTTTAAAATAAGAAAAAAATTCTAGAATTCATTTAAATTAAGACAAACTTACAAAAAGGTATAATGTAATATGCATAATAGCTGTCTACTTTTGCAAATATACTTAGAAATTGATGTATTAGAGATATGAGATGTTTAGAATTCTAAAGAAAAAGAACCTAAATTCAATCTCTGCTATTGTCTGTACTTCACTGTGTGACAATCATGAGAATTCAGCAACAGTGAAATAGTAATCTACTTTAGGTACTAATGTATATTTATCTATTAATTCAATCAATGGATGCTTGTGTGCTTACAGTAATTGAGGCTATATTCTTCACATGAAGCAATGAAAGACAACTAGAACATGATCTCTAAGCACTTCAGTTTTCCAGGTGGGACAATCAAAATAGAAAATTATGTAATTGAAATGTATTAAATGGCATAACTGATGTTTACATAGAGACACAGGAAAATATTTGTCATGAAATGGTCAAGGAAGCTGCTAAATAAAAATAGCATGCAGGAAAATCATAGGAAATTGAGCAATGTCACTGATAATAAGATACCTAGATGAAGCCAAGAAATATTTTCTAAAGAACAACAATATTTCAAGAGTGTGCAACATATTTAAGGAAGGATATTTTATATAAGGACTCAGAGTATACTGAAGATTGAAGTATTAATTTAAATTGCAGATAGAAGTTCGTAGGAACATTTTATATCACAATAAAACACTGAGTTTTGCTGTTAATGTAAGGAGAAGCCCTTCCTGCCAGTGACAGAGCCAGGGAAGAATAACCCCCAAAAAGGAAATATCAGGAGAGAAGAGAGCACTATGATATTGGACAAATAATTAATGGGAGGAGGAAAAGAGAATTTGAGATGATTCCTCTTAAGATGCATCCTAATATTGTCTTGCTTTATTATAAAAGTCCAGTGGGGGTCGGAGATTTAGCTCAGTGGTTCCAGTGCCTGCCTAGCAAGCACAAGGTCCCTGGTTCAGTCCTGGTAACAATACCAGTCATGGTGACTCATTCTCACCAGCAATCAGTATCACACACCACACTGCCAGGCGTGGTGGCTCAGGCCTGTCATCCCAGCACTCAGGAGGCAGAGGCAGGAGGATTGCTGAGTTTGAGGCTTGCCTGGGCTACATAGTGAGCTCAGGGCCAGCCTGAACTACAAAGCAAGATCCTCTAAAAAAAATGCAAGGGAAACTGCAACCACTCCATCCAGACATGGACTCAAAACTTCAGGAATGAATTTGAGAATCATCTTGTATGTAAAGAACAAAAACATTTGGCAGTGCATGCAGAATTTCACAGAGATACAGAATGAGTCATAGAAAAAGTATGAATGAATACTAGCTATCATCCTGAGAACAGTTAGAGAAAAATCAAGGTTATAATCCAGGTATGATGGTGTATGTGTGTTACCACGGCTCTCAGGATGCTGAGGCAGGAGAACTGTCATGACTTTGAGATAATTTTGAGATACATAGTAAGTTCAATGACAATCTGAAAACTGCATAACATGATCCTGTCTCAAAAAGATAAAGAAAAATAATTGTATTTACAGTATTTTGTTTATATGCTTGTGCATATATACACATATATCAGATATCTGTTTTTTTTCTTTGTAGCATAGTGCTGATAGGCAAAATTGATTTTTAAATTTTGTTACAGCTATCTTATAATGTGTAAGTTATGAAATGTTAAGAGAGGAAAAATATCACCCAGTAAAATATAAATCTCCTATTCTTGGAAAGGATTTAATGTGTTTTCATTTGGATAGAGGATAATTTTACCATGTCAGATATAATAAGTTGCTATTTCATTTGGAAACTCATTATTGTTTAAGGAGCTTTGTCTGGCTGTGAATAGACTAGGGATAGATTGTGATTATGAATTTTGAGATGTTAATATGAATTAATATGCAGTTATCAGAAAAGTACATAGAAGTTCCAGTTTTGCCAGTGGACATTGATAGCCCCAACAGAATGGCTTGTAGCTGAGATGGAATAACAAGGAAAAGAAGAGAGAAGTTTGCCTTTTGCTTCTGAAGAGGAGCTCCAGTCTTCTCCAGTGCTTTCGGATGTCCCCCCGTGCTTCCTCAGGCTTCCACACACACTCTGGCTTTCCACGCAGACCAGCAGGCAGGAAAATATCAGACCAAAGTCCTGTCTTCTTTTTTAATCTGCATATTAACAGCAGTTGATACCAGAGTCTTCACATTCAGGTATAACCCAGCCTTTTAGTTATTAATTTTGTTTTGAAACAGGGTCACAATACATCACTAAGGTGTGTAGACTGAGCTCAACTTGTGATACAGCTACATCAGTGGCTCAGAGAGGTGGGATTGCAGAGTTGTACCATGACACCCACCTCACACTGCTACATTTAAAGATTCTGAATCCAGTTAACTTTCCAAGGAACATCGGAAAGTAATATGAATGCTACTAGTTTTGTGTTGGACAACGCACAGTATTGTTGGCCTCCATTTCACATATGTTGTGCTCATAAAATTCCTGAAAAATATAACAGCTCATATTTTGTTAGATATTAATGAAAAAATAAACTTTCCAATATATTTAACTCGGGAGATAAGTAAATATCATTTTACTTATTAAGTGTCCAAAAATTAGAAATGTGTTGCTTAAATCTCACATATCAAGTTGTTTTTGCAATGTAGTAAAAATGAAAAGACTAATTCATTTCAATAATAATATCAAAGTTTAGAACTACATAACTTGCAAGTATATCTCGAAAACCTGGGTTCTTAAATACTTTTAGAGTAAGAAAGATCATTTAATAGTAAAGGCAAATATTGGCAGTGCTGTAAACTTAATTTGAAGAGGAGTTGCCTGCTTAAAGTATAAGAGCCTGCTTTTATTCATTTTAATTTCATTTAGGTAGTTATCATTGTGGGGGTGAATTAACATATAAGAAAAATGCACATTAGTATTTTTGGGGAGTTTTTTTGTGTTGCATTATGTCTAAGAGTAATAAAGTCTTAAGTATATTTCAGTGAGAAGAAAGAAATCTAAAACATGTAATTTCACATAATTTTTTTAATTGCTTATTGCCAGCATCATCCTTACGATACATTCAGTTTTTTACTTTATGCCTTTTGTCTAATTTAATGGATTCTGTTTAGATTTCAAGAACTAATCTCAAAATTTCATAAATTACTTCCTTTTTATCAGTGAATCATTTGGGAAAATATGTTTAGTACAGTTCTTTAGGATTTTTTTTTTTTTTTTTTTTTTTTTTTTT
>PVIC010054572.1:0-11494 GCA_004025085.1 Thryonomys swinderianus | reverse complement strand
TTTTTTTTTTTTTGAGACAGGGTCTCACTTTGTAGTTCAGGCTAGCTCTGAGCTCACTATGTAGCCCAGGCAAGCCTCGAACTCAGCAATCCTCCTGCCTCTCTGCCTCCTGAGTGCTGGGATTACGGGTGTGAGCCACCACGCCCGTCTGTGCCATTTTTTGAAAGAGTAAAACTAAAGAAATTTACCTGATGGTTAAATAAATTTACATAAAAATTCAAGCTATTACCTAATGTAAGGCTTTGAAAAATAAAAGTTTATCAATTATTGTGTCACCAAAAATTTAACACACAAGATTTAAAAAATGTAGGCAGAGATGTCATGTTTTTGCCATGGTGTTAGCTATTACTGGTTTCTGCAGGCCCGGTGTCTGGGTCCATTTTACACTTATTTTTCTGAATAATTCTATAAAGTTCATGTGCATCTTTAGTGACAGAGCTGACCATATTTAGCATATTTTCCTCTTGACTTGGCTGTTAGAATATTAGTAATGTTTGTGGCTTGTTTCTTGCAATTTTACAATAGGAAATTGTAGGATAAACTCTACATAATCAAATTTAACTCCTGCCCATTTTATTATTGTACCCTTACTTCAATTTTCCTTAATAATGAGTAGCTTATTTTTTACCTTTATTCATTTTCAAAAGTGCTTTATATTAATTTAAACAGCAACCTAGGGACTTTCTTTTTGGTACTACCAAAAAGTTGTAACAGACTGCAGTTTTTGAGGAGAAAAAAATGCTCCATCTGCTTCCACTGGCCTTGAGTCATTTATTATTTGAAAAAGAGTGATTTCTGCTGTGAGTCCAGAGTAGTTCTCTGACTTTATGTGAACAAATCAATGATATGTACACCTTCACTGCTGATGAAAAGCAAATTGTGCACTGAACACTGTTTATAAAGTTCAACTTCATTGGGCTGGTGTAGTCAGAGAAAGATAAAAGAGTTTATGTCTCTTGCTGAGATACAATACCCAACACAACAATTTTTAAAAATTGAATTCTTTATTGCTATGTTTTATATACAGTTCACAATCACACTCAACCCTGGGGAATTTGTACCAGTATATGACAGAAGTTAATTCTCATTTTTACCCATATCCCCACCCACCCACAACCCCCACCCCTTATATGCATGCCATTTCTTTTTCTTTCCAAATCATACTTATTCATTCTTCTCATTACATTCCCCCACCACATTCCCTTTGAATATTTCCTATTTTACAAAAACCTATCACACATTCTAGAACTCATTTACATCTACAGGTTCTCATACCAAAGAAAAAATATGGTATTTAGATTTCTGGGATCTATTTATTAGTGTATCCTAAAGGTGTATCCATTTGCACATAAATGAATGAAACTTGTATCTCAGCAAGAGAAAACTTACTGATAATTTCCTGCCAGTATAACTATGTTACATTGTGTGTAAAGTGCCTATTTCTTAAATGCTTTAGGACAGATAGATGTCCACTAATTCTCACTATGTTCCAAGTAGGTTCTGTGTTACTGTTCTCACCTCAAAAAGTTAATTGTAAGTCTCTCTGATGCTTGTCTCCGTGTCTTGTTAAGAACTGAAGGATTATCTTTTTGTTGTTATTTTTAGACACAGGGTCTACTATGTAATCCAAGGTGCTCTTCAATTTACTATGTACCCCAGGCTGGCCCAGAATTTTCAGCAATCCTCCTGCTTCAGCCTTCCAAGTGTCTTGTTAAGAAGTGATTTTTGTAAGGCTCTTGTCTTTTTTATCCTACTTATCCTTAAATTTAATATTGCCTGGGTAAAGATTACAATAGAATTAAAATGTCATTCTTCATAAGAATATGTGAAACTTAACCAGTTACTAGGTCATACTTATTTTCCTATATCACATATACATGAAAATGTAAAGAAATAAATCACATATGCACAGTATAATGAGAAGATTCCTTTCCTTATCTAAACACACCAACATACTGGGGATTTAGTTCAAGTGGCACCATACCTGCGTTGGAAGCACAAAGGCCCAAGTTCAATCCCCATTACTACAAAAATAAATAAAATAAAATAAAGCACACCAAAATATAGTCTGCCTTTCAGTGTGAAAACCAAAGGATCAAGTAATGAGAAGATTGATATTCTCATATTCCTTTAGGCATAATGAATAATATAGCTCTATTATTCAGAATGTATCTTAAATTTAAGTTTAGAACTTGAGAATTACTTTTCATATAAGAGTAGTAAAATTAGCAGTGTCTCTGCATATTTGGCTTATGTTAATACTGTACTGTCTGCTACAAAAAAACCTTTGAAAGCTTAATATGTTATTATTTCTGCTACCAGTTTATATAGGATGTTTAACTCTAATCAGAAAGGATCAAAAAATTTCACAGTAATAAAGACACAAAAATCAAACCAGAAAGAGACAGTAGGATCTTCTAGATAGAGTATCATGTCAGCAGCAAATAATGACACTTCTTCCTTACCTATCTGTATTTCTTTCTCTTGTTTAATTGCTGTGGCTAATGTTTCCAGCACTATATAGAACAGGAATGGTGATAGTGTACATCCTTGTTTTGTTCCTGATCATAGTGTGAAAGATTTCAGTTTTTGACAGTTTAGGATGATGCTGGCTGTTGGTTTCTCAAAAATAGCTTTTATTAGTTTGAGATAAAATCCATCTATTCTGATTTTCTGTAAGGTTTTGATCATGAATGGGTGTTGGATTTTGTCCAATGCTTTTTCTGCATCTATTGAGATGACCATATGGATTTGTCCTTGAGTCTGTTGGTATAGTGAATTATGTTTATTGATTTACTTATGTTGAACCATCCATGCATCCCTAGAATGAATCCAACTTGGTCAAGGTGTATGATGTTCTTGATGATTCTCTGTGTTATTCACCAGTATCTTGTTGAGGATTCTTGCATCAATGTTCATTAAGTAGATTGTCCTGTAGTTTTCTTTTCTGGGGTTATACACAGAAGAATTACGAGATTTATATCCCAGAGACATATGTACAACCATGTTTATAGAAGCTCAGTTTGTGATAGGTAAATTTTGGAAATGACCCAAATGCCCATCAACTCTAGACTGGATAAAGAAGATTTTAGTTTGTTTTTTATAAATGGAGTGTTACTCTGTCATAAAGAATGATGTGTTTGATTCATTCATACTCAAATGGACATGCCTTAAGGACATACTCATAAAAGTGAAATAAATAGGTCATAGATATGTAAATATCATATCTTTTCTCTGATATGAGAAATTGAGGATGTAGATGAGTTAGGTATTTTGAAATTGTAAATATTCAAAGGGATATGGGGTTTAGAGATAAGTAATGAGGGGAAAGATAAATTTAATGGTAATGAAGGAAACAAAGCTTTTGCATATGGAGGTGTGGTGTTGTACGGTGGTAAAGGAAGAGGAAAAATGAGGAGTCATGTCATATACTGGTACAAGTTCTCAATGTTGAGCATAATTGTGATGTGTATATATGATGTACCAATAAAGATTCACATTTTTAAAAAAAGAGACAAGAAAAATCACTTAAAACTAATAGCTCTACTAGATTAACAATAGAAAAAGTGGCATTACTATCAGGTAAAATAATAAAAATAAAAATATTAAAGGCAGAAATTAAAATTTGAGGTGGCAAGGATGGGAAAATGGAAGAAGATGTAAAATACAAAAATATGAAAAAGAGGGAAAATGTGAGATAAAAGTTCAGTCAGAATTTAAAAGCAAGTAAAATTAGATAAAAATAATCG
Organism: Thryonomys swinderianus; assembly: GCA_004025085.1. Lineage (NCBI taxonomy): Eukaryota > Metazoa > Chordata > Mammalia > Rodentia > Thryonomyidae > Thryonomys > Thryonomys swinderianus. The sequence goes on along the minus strand of PVIC010054572.1, from coordinate 7,745 downwards.
AAAAAAGCAACAAAAATGAAAAAAAAAGGAAGAAAAGCATAAGAAAAAGGAAAAAGATAAAATCTCCAAGGAAAAAAGAAAAGTAAGTCTAATCTTTTCTGTACATTGTAGTGTGTTCATGGGTAAAATTTCTTTCCAAGACTTGTAGTGTTAGAATGTCCTGAGGATGAGAAATAAGTTGAGGCTGTTTTATTCACACTTCTCTCTCTCTCCCTCCCTCCCTCCCTCCCTCCCTCCCTCCCTCTCTCTCTCTCTCTCTCTCTCTCTCTCTCTCCAGCTATCTCTTGTAGCCATCTCTCACGTAGTCTCTGAGACCAGCTGTCCCTGGAGACCCTCAAAGCTGAGTGCTCTGTGATTTTCGTGACTTGTCAACAGTATCTGACTCTCAGACCATAAATCCACTTTTTTCTCCTTAAAGTTTAAAGAACTTTATTCCCCATGACATCAATGGATATTTCAGGGGTTATATACACTTTTAATCAATGTTTCCTTTTTAATTGATTTTATTGGTACATTTTATACATGCATTATGATCACATTCAACATTGAGAATTTGTACTTGTACGTGACAGATCTTGATATTTTTCCCCTTTCCCTACCCTCCCTACAACTCCTACCCCTATATACATGTTTGTGCCCTCCCTTCCTTCCTTCCTTCCTTCCTTCCTTCCTTCCTTCCTTCCTTCCTTCCTTCCTTCCTTCCTTTCTCTTTCTTTCTTTCTTTCTTTCTTTCTTTCTTTCTTTCTTTCTTTCTTTCTTTCTTTCTTTCTTTTCTTTCCTTTCCTTTTTATTTTTTCTTTCCTTCCTTTCTTTCTCTTTTTTCTTTCTTTTGTTCTTTTCTTTCTTTCTCCTTCCTTCCTTCTTTTCTTTCTCTTTCTTTCTCTCTTTTTCTCTTTCTTTCTTTCTTTCCTTCCTCTTTCTTTCTTTCTTTCTTTCTTTCTTTCTTTCTTTCTTTCTTTCTTTCTTTCTTTCTTTTCTTTCTTTCTTCTTTCTTTCTTTCTTTCCTCTCTTTCTACTCTCAACTTTTAAAGGCCTCATGAAATATAGACAGTGCTGCCCTTGTTTTCTTCTCCAGAACCTCCCTGCCATGTGACAGGAGTCACTTTCAGAGCAAATATTGTCATTGGATTTACACCTTCCATAATTATGATTTTTCTGCCTTTGTCTATGCTTACTTGTCTGTTGTTTATCCATGGAACTGCTGACCCTGTTTGGGCCTACTTTGTATTTAGAGAGTCAGGTACTTCCTTTGGCATCATAGATGCTGTTGTGGACTACTGTATTCTTTCTCTAGCTTTCTTTCTTATTTCTGTAGGAGTTTTAGATTTCACATAGGCTCTTTCTTGATTCCAGGAACACTCTTTCTCCTCCCTGAATAGCAGTTTCTCTGCTGTCCTATTTTCTGGAACCAGAGAAATTATAATTTACTACTGGCTTCCTTTTGCCCATCTTTTCCACTGAAGTTCTTTTCTGGTATGAGAAACTGAAGTTGTAAATGTATTTTAGAATGCATGATCAGTATTGTCAAATAGTAAATATTCAAAGGGAAATGAGGTTTAGGGGAAAATAATGAAGGGGAAAAATTGATGGTTAAAAAAGGAAACAAAGCTTTTGTATGGGGGAGGGGTTGTAGAAATAGGGGAAGGGGAAAATGACAATTAAGTTATGTCATATACTGGTACAAATTCTCAGTGTGGAGTGTAATAGTGATGTGTATATATAATGTACCAATAAATTAAATTTTAAATGCATTGTCTCCTTTTATTGCATGCAGGTCACATGACTGTTATTTGCTGCTACCCACAATTCAATTGGCTCTCCCACACTCAGTTTGCTAGCCCACTTGGCAGTCATCTCCAGAAACACCTTAGGGCCACTTTCATAATCATGAATTATTAATCTTCTAGGCATTTTTTAATTCTGTGAAGTTGACATGATTAATGGTCACAGTCAATATCAGATTTGTTGGCATGCAGGTGCTTATAACACTCATTATCTGTTAAATGTCTAACTAAGCTTGTGTTACTGACATTTCAATTTAGAAAATTTCTCTCACAAAGATCTCTCAATTTTAGTATGTTCTAAGAAATAGTATTTGTTTTAATGATTCTACTTGTTTTATTTTTTATTTAACAGTTTCTACTTTTCTGTGTGTGTGTGAGACAGGGTCTCACTTTGTAGTTCAGGCTGACCCTGAGCTCACTATGTAAGCCCAGGCGCTGGAACCACTGAGCTAAATCTCCGGCCCCTGATCTTTTTTTTTTAACCTAAGAAAATATATATGTTAGGTTTGTATATGCTGTTGGATAGAAGCTTTGTGCATATTATAGCTGTATATTTCTCGCATACAGGCTATGAAGCTTCCTGAGCTCCATGTTTTAAAAGACTTTTTTTGCCAAGTGTTGTGGCTCACGCCTGTAATCTCAGCACACAGGGCCGGAGTGGGGCAAAAGCAGTAGTACTGACCTGAATTCAAGGTTAGACTGGGCTACATAGTGAGTTCAGCAGCAGCCTGAACTACAAAGTGAGACCTTGTCTCAAAAAAAAAAATTCTGAATTTGCTCAATCCTGGTGATAAAGATATAACTAAATTTCAAAATATGGTTTTTAAATAACTTCATCAGAATTCTATGATTGTGAACTTTTTTTACCTGTTTCCCTAAGAAAACTTGTTTAAATATTTTCAGTTAATATCCTAGTTAGAGTAATTTAGAAAACTTGAAAATTATGACAAATGAGAAAGATGAACATAATGAGGCAAATAAGGAAAAATGTAAGAGTAAGAAAGGGAGGAAAGTAAATCTCCTTATTAAGCAGTGTTCTCAAGAGACCCCTTCCAAAGGAATTCATTAAGAATATGCTGCTGAACATATTAATATATACAGATAGATTCTAAAATCACTTAAATGGTTACATTCATTTTTAAGGCCTAGTACATACCATTCTGTGAACTTTTCCATATTTTTTTAACCTTAGTATTCATTTAATAAAGTCACATACGATAAATGCCACTGTTATGCATATTAAAAGTTTGGACAAATAATGAAATAAGAAGAGCAACAAAATAATTGATCATTGAGCTGATTTCATTTTATTTTTATATTTTAATGTGCTATTTTCCAATCGGATTAGTCTTAATGCAAGTTTCATAATTTATAGAAACTTTCATATCTACGGAAGATAATTAAGCTTTCGCTGTTTCATCTTTGATATAAAACATAAATTTCCAGCATTAGTGTGAATGTTGTTATACATTTTTATGTGTTTTTGGAGGTTTTCAATAAAATTGTTTATGATAAAGTTTATGTTAGATATTTAAGAATCTTAATTACTTGAAATAACATTTTAAATTAATTTGATCAGTATATATACGATTGCGATAATTGTGTAGTACTGAATATGAAAGGACCTGGGACTTTGTTTGCATTTTAAATGGTGATTATTTTCATTTTCATCAGTAGAAATCCTCAGAATGTGATATTTTGAGTAGGAAAAACAATGGAAAAATATATTTCTTGTATGTTTTTTAGGCTACCTTAGAAATGCTGGGCAAAGGTTAGAAACATTATTAACATGTCTTTTATTACTTTGGAAAAGCTGATTATCTGAGGTCTATATCCTTTTGAAGGATACAAAAAGACAAATTTAAGTGTTTTCTAAAATTGAATAGAAATTTTAGCAAGAGGTCACAGTTTATTATTAAAAATAAAATAAGCCCATTACCTTGATGCAAATTAATAAAGAGAACAAGAAGATTGGATAGTTCAGACTAGAGAAAAGGGAATAGTTTCAGTTTTCAAAACAGAAAAGACATTTACTACAAAGGAAACATGAGATCAACAGGAAAACACAATTCCTTGGGAAACTGACAACAACCTTACCTAGGGCATTGGTTGTTTCTTCACATGAGAATTTGAATCACTTTGATTTATTGTCAAAGAATAAAGTAAATTCATTACTTTTCTGAGCCAAAGTTTGAACTATTGATTTCTTAAAATTAGTATTATCTTGTTTTACTAAAGTTTTCCTAGGAGAAAGGTTTCAAAATGGTTACTTGTTAAATTGGATAATTTATAGTTTGGACAGGTCTTTAAGTTGGAGAAGTACAATATAAAATAGGAACATCTGCCTTACAAACTTTCATCAGGTCTGTGACACTTTCAAGATGTATATATAAAAAGTTTTATTTTCCCATTCACAAATGCCAAAAAGATCTCACCTAATCATTATGAAGAAGACTGTTCCACAACTTATTTTGAAATTACTGTAATAAAGTTTTAAATAGTTGATGTTCCTTGTATATTTGGAGAAAATTAATTGTGAATAAAATAAAATGTTAATTTTCTCCAATGTTAATATATTTTTTAGACTTATAAATACTGAAGTATAAGCTCCAAAAAGTACAAAAAAATCATACTTCGTAATTTGTGATGGTTAGGTGTAATCATTAACTTTATTAGCTTTAGGGCTGTGTGGTACATTAGTAAAGCACAATTCTGAGGGTCTGGAAGACACTAAAGTGTAGTCTCATGTACTATGTGTGGGCATAGGCTCCTTCCTCTCTTGGGTTGTTTCCCTATTGTGCTTTTTTTTTTTTTTTTTTTGAGACAGGGTCTCCCTTTGTAGTTCAGGCTGGCTCTGAGCTCATTATGTAGCCCAGGCAAGCCTGGAACTCAGCAATCCTCCTGCCTCTGCCTCCTGAGTGCTGGAATTACAGGCATGAGCCACCACGCCCGACACTGTGGTATGTGGTATTGATTGCCAGTGGGCATGAGTCTCCACGCCCAGCATTGTATGTGGTTACTGGGGGATTGAACTCAGGACCTTGTGCTTGCAAGTCAGGCACCAGAACCACTGAGCTAATCCTCCGGCCCCCCCTATTGTGCTTCTTGATCACAATGACCTAAGCAGTTGTGTTTCACCACACCCTTCCTCCAGGATACTTCTGTTTTGGAGCCATCCAAGAACTAAATCCTCAGAAACCTTGAATCAAATTGAAGCTGTTCTTGAATCAAATTGAAGCTCTTCTTGTTGGATACTCTATTCCTAGAAACAAAACAACTGTAAAATGCAAAAAGTTGGTTTCAAGAGTGGGGTTATTGTTGTGACTACAAATGATGATGAGGCTTAGAAATATTTGGAACTTCCTTGCTGGCAGTATTTGAAAACTTTAGAGAAGGGGACTGATGAATCCCTAATACCCATCAGCACCTGATGAGTGTGGGTTAAGCTGGAACACACTGTACACACACACACACACACACACACATACATATATATATATACACACACACACATATATATGTATATATACATATATACATATACATATATATGTATATGTATATATGTATATGTATATATATATTACCAGAGAATAACAGGGTCAAATGAGACTTCTAATCCCATTTTTTTTGAGAAATCTCCACAATGATCTCCACAGTGGTTGCACCAGTCTACATTCCCACCAACAGTGCAGAATGGTCCCTTTGTTCCTGCAGCCTCACCAGTTTTATAGTAAGAATTTGAGGCAAAGTGGAATAGACAAATTTGAAAACCTTAAATTTTGGCCCCAAGTGACATGTGATTTTTGAAAAAGTTAGTACCACTAAAAAGAGACTAAGTATAGTAACTCATGCTCACCAGCAATTAATGCCACACACCACAGTGCTGGGCATGGTGGCTCACACCTGTAATCCCAGCACTCGGGAGGCAGAGACAGGAGGATTGCTGAATTTGTGACTTGCTTGGGCTACATAGTGAGCTCAGGGCCAGCCTGAACTGCAAAGCGAGACCCTGTCAAAGAAAAACAAAAAACAAAAACAAACAAACAAAAACCACACACAGTCTTTAACTGGATTATACTTTTTCTGACAGTTCTTTTAACTAACCCTGAGATTCACATAAGTATATTTGGTTTTATTCCTTATCAGGCATTACTGTAATTGAGGTAACACACATTTGCATGGTGGTTCAGGACCATGAAAATGACTATGCAGGCTAAAACTGTGCAAAGCTTTCCTAATAATCACCAAGAAGAATTACAGTTGCTCTTTAGCCTTTAGCAATTTCTGTCAAAATGTTAGTGCTTACTATTTTAATGTGTCTGGATGTGAAAAAACAGTAGAACTAATATTTAGTGCACTGTGTTTATGCAGTACATTTTGAAATATTCACAGCATTGAGAATTAAAGTGTTTTTGTTTTATAGAAACAGGAGAATATTTTATGAGATCACAGATGTTCAGGGTGGTATGGCCATAGACTAAGGTGAATATTTGAATAGTGCATGTTTATAATTTACTACACACATTTTCCTCTTCATCAGAACTACTTTTCTTATCTGTCTATAAGTTTATCTCTACTAATTTCTTCTGGCATATTAATAGTCTTTTGAATGAACTAGAATTTTTGTGATATTCCAATATCCAGCTACTCTGTAACTCTATTTAAATTTAATTCTAATTTGACTAGCATGAACACTTTTAATTTCTGTATAATGCCTTTGTGTTGGCCAGTTTTTTCTTGTATCTTTAATTTTGAAATGTCTTATGGGTTTTTCATTGGGAGACAAGGAGGCAACTGTTACACTCTTTGCTGTGTGTTAACTGCATATGAGAGGCACAGTGACCAATCACTGGACAGACTCTGACAGAGAGGACCTGCTGGTTATAATACACATCCGTTACTTGTGTAGTCTTTTGTGAACTGAAACACTAGAAGTGTAGGCATTACTTTATGCAGATACAATACTGAGGCAACTAAAATTTGTGCTATGTTTATGGAGTGTGTAATGCTATTTATTCAAACCTAAGTAAATGAAATCTGTGCATTTTGGAATCATGTTAAGCAAAGACATCAGCACAGAACACCTGTCACATAGGGCAGGGCACACAAATTGTGCAAGAGCCAAATGTTGCTTTCATTTTTACTATTACTCAGCTAGGAAGTAAAAAAAAAGATGAAATTTGATATTCATGAGGAAGACAAAGGGTTCACTTCTTCTGTACCCCCTTATTCCTCAAGAAGGACTCTGGAGTTTGGTAGGCTTTGCAACTCAGTGAGTTTTAGGCACTTACTCCTTTTACTGAGGTTCACACATAGGGAGGTACAGACTTCACAAATGGTTGATAGCAGCATAGCACTAGAGCATAGTTCTTTTGATACTTGGTTTGACATTTATTTTTTACCCTGAGTATTTTATTCTGACTCCATTTAGTAGGATGTTATTCTTATGTAAGTAGAGAATATGGTCTAAGGAAGTTTTTGTTACAGAGCCTTGTTTGCTATTAGTAGCTGCCTCTGTACCTTTCTGGACAAAGGGAGCCCTCATCCTTGTATCTCATCCAGAGTGAGTGCTTCAGTTAAAGCTGAAAAATCCCTTAAGCTAGAATCTGGCAGAATGCGCTTCCAGTATCGGTTGCAGCTCCCAAACTGCTCTACGGTGTTTCTCTGGCATGATGAAGCCCTTGGCCATCACTGCTACTTTTTAAATCAAAGCTTTTTGGTCTGTAATGGAATGTTTATAAAAATACTCCATTTTGAAATTTGCTTAGGAAAAGGAAGTATAGTAAATGATATTAAAAAGTCCCTCTGGCTTGCTTTGTCATTCCTTCTTTGAATATTATCTACCCTGGAAATATCTGGAACTCCTATGAATAAATAATATTAAAACCCAAAGATAAATATGCTCTTCATTTTCATATTCCATAGAAGTATAGCATCACATATGCATCCCTGTTACTT
>PVIC010054571.1:0-11500 GCA_004025085.1 Thryonomys swinderianus | reverse complement strand
AGAGCATCCAAAGCTGGCAGTGGATGGCTTATTGGTCCCAGGGATGAATAAATCCTGAACAAGCCACTTCTATACCTGATGCCTCCATTTCTTTGTGTTTAAATGTGAAGATAAGGCGGGCCTGCCTGATTTCAGGCTTTGTAGGAGGGACGCACTTTGCAGATGGTCAAGAGCCACACGGACACGCAGAGGTGTGGGCTCGGCTGCCCGTCACTTTCCCACATCTCCGTGAGTCAACAAAGTCCAGGCGGACAGGACATTTGAGGCCCGAGTGCCCTGGGACACCCTGGACTCCCACCATTTGCAGAGCGTAGCTTTGGATCCCTGCCGAACCTGTGACCAACACATCCCGCTTCTGGGGCGAACTGAGCTGGTCTTCCCCCAGCACCTGAGCGGCTCCCAGCCCAGGAGCACTGAGGACCACATTGGGCTCTTAATCCGGAGGAGGCCTTTACCGCCGGCTCCAGAGACTCTGCCAGCATGAAGCCATTTCTCCAAAGGCCACGCGACCTGGAGGTCCGACAGAGGGAACCCGCACAGTGCAAGCTCCTCACCGGCGCCTGCAGCCCCACAGCTTTGAGCCTTCTGATTTCCTTCAGGCATCTCACCTTGCTGGCCTTTACTCCTGCTTCCCAGCCTGAGGTGTGGACTCCGGACTACAGTATGTGCAGACCCCTGCATTCGCCTGCTGTGTGCCCTTGAGGGAGTTACTTACCCTCTCTGATTTGGCCCTCCATCTGTGAAATGCACAGTCCCAGGGCTGTAAGCGGAGTCGGTGGGATCTGAGTCTGGCCTGCAGCAGTGCCTGGGCCCTACGCTCGATTTCCAACTCACTCTCTGAGTCACAGACGCAGAGGTCAAATCTGACACCCCAAATCTGCTTACCCCTCGCCCTCTCACCGTCCCCTCCACAAAGCAGGACGCAGCACCTCCCAGGTGTTGGGCCAGGCTGGGCATTATGAGGACACTCACAGGAATCTCGCAGGACCTCGTGGGGCAGCCCTGGAGCTGGTGCCCAGCGCCCAAGGCAGAAAGCCCTGGGAGCGTGCTCTTTGCCTTTCTAGGGCTCCCCGGCCTCTTCCTCTGGGACCCAATGGAGTGCTGGCCTCAGGTGGCCCTGTGCAGTCCTGGGGTGCTGCTGGGCACAGCCCTGTGGGAGCGGGGAAGGTGCAGGGGGCTCAGTTCTGACTTTGAGTGCTCCTCGGGGTTGTCCCCCTGCTGAACAGTCAGAAAGGCCCTGGCCTCTTAACCCAGGAATGTGAGGCATTTCTTACCACAGCTAAGAGGGCCAGGGCAGGCCAGGCCTCCTCTCCAGAGCCCGGGAAGGTCCAAATTGTTTTCTAAAACCACAGGGCAGGAGAAGGGAAGAGGGAATGGGGGGGGGGGGGCTGGGCAGAGATCCCAACTGATGACAGGGGCGGGGGCGGAAGGGATTCTAAACAGTTGCCCTGGGGCTAATGGAGAGAGGGAGGCAGAAAAGAACTGCGCCTCCCACGGCTGAGTGCTGGCCCTGACCCTTCTCCTCCAGCCTCTGACCCCCCACCCCCGTCCCCGTCCCCGTCCCCTGCTCCGTGTTCTCTCCCTGGGACTGGCCTGTCCAGTGTCTCGCTCCAGGCCTTCTCAGGGCCGGCCAGGCCAGTCTCAGATCATCCGGCCAGTAGTCCCAGGAGCCGCACTTCCCAGCGCAGAGGAGGCCAGGGCCGGGCTGCATCGCGTTGTCTGCCGGGTCCCCAGGGCTGGTCACGTGACGTGGCTTTTCCAGGACTTCTGGGTCACTTTCCCTGGGACCCCACCCTGTGTGCCCAGCTCCAGGCCCTACCCTGTCCTTACTCTGGGTCTCACTCTGCACTCTCTGCTGCTCCGTTCCTCAGCCGTGTTTGCTCTGCTGCCTGGTACAGGGAGCTGGGGGCCTGCGCACCAGTGCCCCTGCCCGTGAGTGCAGGTCAGGTCAGCAGGGCCAGTCTCCTGGGACCCGGGATCCGGGCACAGCACAGGTCCCAGGCAATGGACTCTGGGTCTGTTAGACTTGCTGGGCGCACTTTCCTCTCCTCACCATGTCCACACTCCCAGATCTGCAACCTGGAAGCCAGCTTCCCGTGGCCCCTGACTCAGTAGGTAGAACCAACAGGTTGCAGAGAGAGAGAGATGGAATGCGACAGAGGTCACAGCCAGACAGAAACAGGCTGACAGCGAGGAACTGACGGGTGTGAATGGGGTCTGGCCCCGGAGAGTTGGAATGTGCACAGGCTGGAACTCACATCCATGGACCGACACACACTGCTATCTGCAGCGGGACTCTCCCATCTCCAGGCCCTTAGCTTAACCGGATCTGTAAAGTCCCCTTGTTATATAACCATGGAAGGTGACTCTTTTGCAAGTTTTCCACATTTGTATGTAGATTATTTTCTATACTAGGAATTGGACCCAGGGCCTTTTCGCTGAGCTGCAACCCCAGTTCTATTTTTTTTTTTTTTTCTTTTTGGAGACAGGGTCTCGCTTTGTAGTTCAGGCTGGCCCTGAGCTCACTATGGTGCTCAGGCAAGCCGCCCCGAACTCAGCAATCCTCCTGTCTCTTCCTCCCGAGTGCTGGGATTACAGGCGTGAGCCACCACGCCCAGCATTATATGTGGTAACCGGGGATCAAACTCAGGTCCTTGTGCTTGCGAGGCAGGCGCCGGAACCACTGAGCTAACCCTCCGGCCCCCCAGTTCTTTTTTTTTTAAGACAGGGTCTCACTAAGTTGTCCAGACCTGGCTAGAACTTGTGATCCTCCTGCCTCAGCCTCCCAGGCTGCTGAGACCACTGGTTGCACCATCACGATCGGCCTGGATGTGAACATCATTAGGGGCACTTTTCTGCCCACCACAGCCCCCAGCCCCAGGCCCTTTGCTACTCACTCACCCACCGGTTTCTTGGTGCACGGTCTACCAGCCCGGATGAGGTCCCCACTGAGGACTCGCCTTGAAGGCAGGAGTGGAGGCACCAGGAAGGAAACCATGACTGATGTGGAGCACGGTGACCCAAGGAAGTCAGAAGCATAGGATTTGGCTGGCTTTGGGTGGGTGAGAGACAGCATTAAGATCTGAAAAAGAGAGCCGGAGATTTAGCTCAGTGGTTCCAGCGCCTGCCTCGCAAATGCAAGGTCCTGAGTTTGATCCCCTCCCCAGTGACCACATACAATGCTGGGCGTGGTGACTCACGCTCACCAGCAGTCAGTACCACATACCACAGTGCCAAGCATGGTGGCTCATGCCTGTCATCCCAGCACTTGGGAGACAGAGACAGGCGGATTGCTGAGTTTGAGGCTCGCCTGGGCTACATAGTGAGCTCAGGGCCAGCCTGAAATACAAAGCAAGACCTTTTTAAAAAAAAAAAGAAGGGATTTGGGCTGCACAGTCCTAAAGCCTCTCATGAACCATCGCAGTAACCAGAACCGAGGCTGGATGCATAACACCAGCGCCCACCCTGGCAGTGCAGATCTGACGGGACTAACGCCAGGCGGGGGCGGCCCAGTGGGAGAGTGTGTGCTTCGCATGCCTGAGGCCCTAGTTCAACTCCAGAAACACATGGGAAAAGAACAGGTACACGGAGGGGACCCCAGGTCCAGCAGCTGATTCCTGAAACTCTGGAGACTGATTCACATAATGTAAGAAGCTAGGGAAAGACACTCAAAGCCTGGCTAAGGCTGAGTTTTGCATAAAGAATGAATTGGTTTTAAAATATCCAAATCTTACGTGGAATAAATATAAAATAAAAACATATTTGTTGGTCATTGAAAATGTAAATAATTCATATGTAGCTGGGCCACTTTTTTTTTTTTTTCTTTTTGGAGACAGGGTCTCGCTTTGTAGTTCAGGCTGGCCCTGAGCTCACTATGGTGCCCAGGCAAGCTGCCGCGAACTCAGCAATCCTCCTGTCTCTGCCTCCCAAGCGCTGGGATTACAGGCGTGAGCCACCACGTCCGGCATTGTGGTATGCGGTGTTGATTGTTGGTGGGCGTGTCTCCACGTCCAGCATTATATGTGGTTTCCGGGGATCGAACTCAGGACCTTGCGCTTGCGAGGCAGGTGCCAGAACCACTGAGCTAACCCTCCAGCCCTGGGCCACTTATATTTTTATCTGGCAAGACTTTAAATGCAATCAAAGAAAAAATCGAGAATGTTGTTCATGGCACACAACAAGCTCTCTGTCTGCGGCAACAAAACACTTGACACTGGGCAATATGTAAGGAACAGAAAGTCATGGCTTCTTTTTCTAGAGTCTGCCGAGAGCAAGATCCAGGGAGCAACAGATTCCGTTTCTGGTGAGGGCTCGTTTTTTTCTCTGTGCCCCTCGTAGAAAGCAGAAGGGATAAGGGGGACCAGTTCCCTGATGGAATCACCTCCCAAAGACTCCGCCTTCTACTATCACACTTTCTACTATCACCCCCTACTGTCTACTATTGCTTTGTAGTTCAGCCTGACCCTGAACTCACTGTGTAGCCCAGGCTGGCCTTGAATTCACAGAGCTCCCCCTGCCTCTGCCTCCCGAGTGCTGGGATTATAAACGTGAGCCACAACAACCAGCTCATTGAGGGTTGTTTCAACACACAAATTTGGGAGACCTGAGCACTCAGACAACAGCACTAGACAGATGAACTAAGAAGGAAAACTAAGGCGAGCAACAGTGTGAATAACGTGCTCTCAGGTATTAAAACGTAGAGAAACGAAGAGAGGAGTTGGGGTTGGGCTACATACTTGTGAGCCCAGCTACCCAGGACATCGAAACAGGAGGATCTCAAGTTCAAGGTCAGTTTGGTGGGCTGGGTGGGCTGGTTTAGCTCAGTGGTCCTGGTGCCTTCCTCTCAAGGTCAATTTGGACAACTTATCCAGACCTTGTGGGTAAAATAAATAAATAATGCAAAAAGAATGTTAGGATAAGTAATTGGAGACAGAGGCTACTTCTGGGGAGAGGACAAAGGTGGCGGGAACAGGGGTGTGGAGGGTGTCTCGCTTTGGCTTTGCCCCCTTCACACAGTTTGAATTTCCAACCATGTGAATATTTCATCCAGGAAAAAAACTGAGTAAATAAGTAACATGATCAGGCAGTTTTGTGTTGACCCAACTCCCGCACCCTTAACCTCCTGCATTCTAGAAATACTCTAGCGCTTGCCTTATCCTTATCAGAATTCCTGTAGGCCTCTGCCTCCCGACTCGGCCTGTGTGCAGCATCCTCTGGCCTGCAGGGCTGGGGTGAGTCACAGCCACCCCTGACCACCAGCTGTTCGCTATCTGCAGGGCTTCCTGGGAACAGCTCTTTCCAGCTGCGAGCCGCCCCCATGGTCTCTCCCTTAAACCGTAGCTTGTCCTCTGTGGTGTGCCAAGTACTGTGCTGGGAACAGTACCAGCTTGGCAGGTCAGAAAGCGCAGGTACGCAAGGCCAAGGGGAGAAGTGCCCATGTATGTCTGTGTTCTCCGGGGGTGCCATTTGGGCAGCTTTCAGGGTGGGGGGGGAATGGTGCGTAGGCAGAGGAGGGAACAGGGCTCCAGGCAGAGGGAGCAGAGGGGAGCGAGATCGGGGAGCTACCTGAACCAGAGGCAAGGCCTGAAGACTTGCGGTGTGGACCTGATTTGGGGTGGGGGTTGGGCAAGAGTACAGCTCTAGAAAGCTTGTTTTGTAGTCTCCAATTGCCTCTTGCTGCCAGGACAGTGTTAGCCCAGCCCAGAGTTGAAAAGAAAGTGCTGTCTTGGGCAATGCCGGGGTCTGCAGGCCCAACCGACCAGCGGGTCTCATGGGCCTAGTGACGTGCAGAGCTCAGTGCTAAGGACCAGGTGGAAGAAGTGAAGACAAGGAAGTGCCGATACGGGGGCCCGAGCTCCCAGAGCCTACAGTCACGTGAGGAAAAAAGCATCTCAGCTTCTAGGAGGCCCCTTGGCAGGATATACCCTAGGTGCACTTTGGGACCATGTCCAGCACCCGGCAGGGCAGCTAAGGGTCTGGGTGGGTGGGAAGGGCCTTTGCACCTGCTTTGCACCCAGGTTTTCCAGGTGAGATGGGCAGGCCCAGAGAGACTCATCAGGCCACACACCCAGCGAGGGCTTAGGCAGGGCCAGGGCCCCTGACTGCCAGCCCTCCCCTCCACACGGCCCTCACAGCCTTCTGCAGGGCCAGAAGCTTAGAGCCGCCATTGGGGGAGCACTTCCGGAAGTAGGGTCTTGCCCAGCATTCCGACCCTTGGCATGTAGAAGATGGGTGCTATTCCCGGAAGGAGAAAGATTCTCCCGTGGACTTCCCTGATGTGTCACCTGGCCGATGGTCCCGGCTGGACCACCTGATAAAAGCCAGTTGGTGTCTCTTCCTGAGGAACATGGAGGGGTGGATTATACAGGAAGCCAGTGAAGAAGCTAGGCAGTCCCCAGACAGCAATGGCCCAGCCATAATGTCTCCTGTGCTCTTTTCCACGACATCATCCTCCTGCACTCAGGACAGCTATCTCCCCCTGCAAAACACACACGTTTCCTCTAGACCATCCTGCCAAGGTGCTGAAACCTTGCCTTCAACTCTCTTCCTTCCTAGTTATCAGAACCGCTCCCTTAGCAAGAACAGGCAATCCCTGGAGATATTTCAGACATTTATTCTTATGTGTAAATGAGACGTCAGAGCTCCAGACTGCCAACTGAATGCAGGGCCCTTCCCTGAATGACACAGGACAGGACAGGACAAGACAGCACAGGACAGAGAGGTCCCAGGCAGGGCTGGGGCTAAACCCTGGGTGCGCCAGGGTGGGGCTTCCCCGGCAGCCCCTGGCTCTGGGCCTGGGTCTACGTGGCACCTAGGAGCGGGGTGCCCATGTGGTGGTGTGTGACAACACTGAAAGAATCGCTAGGGTTCCAACCCAATCTACCACCCGCCTAGGTCAGGCTGCTCCCCTCCCAGGCCTCAGCAACTTCTCCTGTGAAATGGGGATGACAAGGCCGTGGACACTTTGCCACTGGAAGGACTTCACAAGCCGAGGGAGGTGAGAACCCCCTGTGAGCTCCAGCAACCTAGATCACTGCAGGGGTGGGGTAAGGGGCCAGAGCTCCCACCTGTAACTAGTCAGAGGAGGAGCCTGGAGTTCAAAACTCCATAAACTCACCAAGCTCCAGGATGTTTGGGTGCTGCGGGTACTCTCATAAGAGGATTTCTGCAAAATGCTGGAGGTTGGGCAGGACAGAATCGGGAAAAAATTGTGCAACACAAATGTCACTTTGTAGCAACTTCTCTTCCATATCCACTCCACAGCCGGACAGAAGGGGCCAGGGAGGAAGAGCTGAGAAGTATCACAGGCTCAAGAGGCAGGGGGCAGGGCTCTGGACGCTGCCTCATTGCTATGCCTATCAGCACAAATCTCAGAAATGGCAAGCACAGGGCGAGAGGGTCTTTCCCTGCAAGTCTGTGAATTTGGTCATCAATACGCCCATGTGAAGGATAAGGAGCCCATGACAGGCAGAATAATGGATCCCAGATGGCCTCGTTCCAATCCCTGAAACTGTGAAGAGACCCTTACTTGACAACAGGACCTTGGGCAGACACGATTTCCTTAGGCATCTGAGACGGAGAGATGATCCTGGATCATCTAAGTGGACGTGCCTAAGTCACAGAGACCTTGGGAAGAGAGAGACTGAGGGCCAGAGAGCCAGAGATGTGACAGTGAATCAGAGGCTGCAGAGGCCCAGGGGTTGGGCTGCCAGCCAAGAAACATGAGTCCCTCTAGAAGCTGGAAAAGACAGGGAAAGATTCTTACCTGGAGCCTCCAGAAAGAACAGCCCTGTCTTTACCTGTATTTTAGTCCCATAGGCTTCATTTTGGATTTGAAATGTAAAATAACAAATGGCCTCTATTTTTTTCCCCCAGTACCGGGGATTGAATGCAGGACCTTGCACTTGTAGCCCTGCTGAGCTAAATCCACAGCCCTGAATTAGGTCCTTTTAAACACAAAGTTGGTGATAAATTATCACAGTGGCCCTCGGGATTTCATCTAAACCCTGAATCTCAGGAGGTGGGGCAGTGGGGTGGGACACAAATGCAAGCTAAACTGGGTGCCGCTGCCCAGCCAGGAGCCGATACAGTGACAGAGCAGGGCCAGAGGCTGAAGGTACCAACGCTCGGAGTGCTTTCCTTGGGGTAAGCAGGGGGATAGTTAGCTGTTTTAAATATCAGAATGGTTATGGGAGAGATGAATGTCATTGGCTAAGCAGAGCAGAGTCTCCATATTTGGACTCATTCCAGTTGATGAGAACTGACTACCTGATGCTCTGGGAAGACACGAGGTTTGAGGCCTAGTCTTTGAGGGAAAGGGTGCTGGGATCGATTGGCGATGCCTGCCTTGGGTTGGGCTTGATTGGCAATGCCTGCCCTGGGCTACCTTGGAAGAGAAGCCAAGGCTGCTGATGTTGATTCAGTGAATGGCTGGGTCTGACTCTTCTTGTTCCCAGTGTGTGGCAGTCTGGAAGGGAGGAAAGGGGAAAGAGGAAGGGAAGCAAGAAAAGAGAAATCCTGGGGTCCAAGACTGGGGCAGATAGGTGGACTCTTAGCATAGCCCACGAAATGAAATGGGCAAACCCCACAGACACTTAGATGCATTGTCTAGATAACCCATCTTAGAGACACCCCTGACATCCCCATAAATATCCTGTGCTCGAGGCCACATAGCGCCTCTCTCCTGTGGGGCCTATTCTCTCTCCTTTCTCTCTCTCAATATGAACTTTAAAACTCTCTGTGCCTCTCACTGACAAATTCTTTTTCTGTGATGAAAGAGAAACTACAATCTGCCCCGTGGATGGGGTAAGTCAAGGGTCTCTGTCTTTGCTTTGGGGACCTCTGTGGACTCTGGTGACAGTTGTAGTCCACTCAAACTGCCAAACAACAGATGTTTATTTCTCACAGATCATAGTTCAAGCGCCTGGAGACGCAAGGTCAAGGTGCTGACACCTTCGGCTCCCTGGTGAGGGCATTCTTCCTCCTAGATGGTCTTCTCTCTGTCCCTTCGTATAGAAAGGGTCAGGGAGCTTTCTCCGGCTCTTTTATAAAGGTGCTAATCCCACCTGGGAACCTATTCACTTCTCACCTCCTGTGCCCCTGCTTTGGGGGTGAGGACATCGGGCATATAAATTTGGTGGTGCAGGGGGCAATAGAGTCTATTGGAGGGATCACCCTCCCATACGGTGTTAGGTGGTGATGGGACCAGCATTCAATCCCGAGAACAGACTCTGACCCACAGCAACCTGAGTCTTCCCCAGAAGTTGAGCACTGAGCGGGAATCAGGGATAGAGGGCTCCTGACCCTACAGTCATCTCCATCAGGAGCGATGCCCAAAGGCGCAGAAACCACTTAGCCCAGGGAAGAAGGATCCATGGGAGTTTCTGGATATAGCCCCTCCTCCCTTCCAGCAGCTCAGCAAGTTGAATTCCAATCCAGACCTCCACTGGCATTTTTTTTTTTTCTGCTTAATTACTCAGAATCAGTTTCCAAGGCTAGAAACCAAAAAGCTCAGGTCAAAATGACAGGGTCTCAGGGAAGGAAGCGCAGGCTGGCAATCAGGGCTGTTTACCTTCAGAAAAACCTCCCTTGTCAGGAGCTGGGAATCAGGAGGGGCTTCCGGGTGTCAGGAACGCACTGAGCTAGGAAAAGGGAGAGGAGTCAAGCCCTTCCCCCTCCAAAGATGGGGAGATTTTGGTGTGATCCTGAACAGTCCTTTTGTTCTTTAAGCCTCAGTGTCCTATCTGTGAAACAAGTGATAAGAATCTTTGTCCTGCAGGATCTCTGTCAGGCACCTGAGGAAGATGTAGGAAAAGCTCCTGTTTAGGGCGCTCACGTTCCTGGAGGAAATAGACCAAGACCCCAAAGTCCCTTTCCCCTCTGTGAGGCTCCCTGATCACGGACATAGGACTACACGCTTCCTGCCCCCCCCCCCCCAAAAAAGCTTCAGGTCCAGATGGGGACAAGACACCCACACAGAAAAGGAAGTGAAGCTGGCAGCCAGAGTCAAGGGCCTGGGAGCCAGGACTGCTCTGGGCAGGGAGGACGCCTCTGCCTGGATTTCAGGCCATATCCAGTGTCTCCAGAAAGAAAGAACTAGAAGCTACTATCCTAATCCCGAGGCCCCAGGGAAGCAGCATGTTCCTGGGAGAACACTGGTTCCCACAGGTTTTATCTTCCTGCTGTCAGTCTTGCAGGTGGGGCGGGACATCCCACACTCCCAGAAGAGGGGCCCGGGCAGCCTAGCTCAGGGGAGGGAGGGCTCCAGGACATTGCTGTCCCACACCCATTTTCTGCGGCCCACATAGGGTAGGGCCCTGGCAGGATCCATAGAAAGTGGGGGCAGAAACACAGCAGGGTGCAGGCTTCCCAGGCTGAGTTCCTGTGAATAGCACATTTCTCTAAGCCTGCGTCCTACTCCCTCTTTGTGCAGACCACCATCAGGGAACAATGGAAAGAAAATGGGATGGATTTACAGCCGGGAGCCAGGAGCCGCAGTCTTCAGTCCTCTCCGAGACCAGCTCCTGTGTAAAGCGAGTGAGCTCCTCCTCCTCTCAGCGCCTCCATCTGCACATCACTGAACACAGGAGTCTGGATTCCATTTCTAAGACCCTTCTGGTTCAAATGTCCTAAGTTAAAGGCTAAGAGTTGGTGCCCGCTCCACATCTTGTCTCCCACATATCTCCCAAAGCCTCTGAAAACTCAAATGGAGGCCAGATTTGAACAGAGAGGCGGGTGGAAGAGTGCAGTGACTGACCCCAGTGTCCACTCCTCGCTAAACTAAGATGCCAGCAGAGACGAGAGCCATCGCTATGGAAGGGAGGAGTGGCCCTCAGGGGTGGGACAGAAGCCAAGCCCAGCTGGCCCTTCAACACCTACTTCCCATCCCGTGGCACTCGGACTGGTGGCCAAGTGGAAACCTAGAGCTGAGGGTGGAAGGCAGGGAAGAAACAGGGCAGAGGAAGTGTCCTGGGATCAATCTCTTCTCCCCCCTACTTCGTGTGAACCTGTCCCCCTGACAGTCAGACCTGTAGCCTTAGGGTCTTCTGATGATGGGGACCAGGGGCTGAGTGGCTGGGGAAAGTTGGGGGGCCTGACTTCACAGCCATTCCTAGATCGCTAGGCATGGGACTGGAAGGATCCTTAGATCAATATTTTTCAAGTGGCAGTCATGAGCTCCTGGTGGATCTTGAAGTTAATTCAGTTCTTTAATTGATCCAATTAATCACAATGATTAACGAGGATAGTGATAAAAGAGAAGCGTTAATATGAGAGTGCCTCCTGGGTAGTAAGCATAAATTCGCTCCTGAAACTGGTTTACATTTTTGTCTTGTGCCAAGTTGTGATGTAATGTATTTCTTGCTCCCAGTCAGGGTCACAAAGCCTTGCAAAGCCAGCACCTGAGATCGTGCATGTTGGGCCCCTGTTGGCCGCGGAGGGAGAGGGAGCTGGGGCAGGTCTCCCCACCTGGCTGCCGTTCCCCTCCCTCAGCTCCTTCCCC
>PVIC010054570.1:0-11483 GCA_004025085.1 Thryonomys swinderianus | reverse complement strand
CCAGGAACAAGGGATATCTTTCCATTTTCTGGTTTCCTTTTCTATCTCAGTTTTCAGAGTCCTATAGTTTTCAGAGTAGAGGTCTTTCACTTCCTTTGTTAGGTGGATTCCTAGATATTTCATTTTTCTGGGTGCTACTGTGAAAGGGATTGCCTCCCCAATTTCTCTTTCAGTGAATCTGTTGTTTGTGTAGACAAAGACTGTTGATTTTTGAGCATTTACCCTGTATCCAGTAACACTACCAGATTTGGTAATTAAGTCTAGCAGTCTCCTGGTTGAGTTTTCAGGATCCTCTAGATAGAGTATCATATCATCAGCAAATGACAGTTTAACTTCTTCCTTTCCTATCTTTATTCCTTTTATATCTTTGTCCTGCCTGATTGCTATGGCTAATGTTTCCAGTACTATATTGAACAAGAGTGGTGACAATGGGCATCCTTGTCTCATTCCTGACCTTAGTGTAAAAGGTTTCATTTTTTGCCCATTGAGTATGATGCTGGCTGTTGGTTTCTCATAAATAGCTTGTATTAAATTGAGATAAAGTCCATTGATTCCAATTCTCTGTAGGGTTTTGATCATAAATGGGTGTTGGATTTTGTCAAATGCTTTTTCTGCATCTATTGAGATGATCATATGGTTTTTGTCCTTGAGTCTGTTAATATAGTGTATTACATTGATTGATTTACGTATGTTGAACCAGGCTTGCATCCCTGGGATAAATATGACTTGATCAGGGTGTATGATTTTCTTAGATTGGCCTGTAGTTTTCTTTTTTGGTGGGATCTTTCCCTGCCTTTGGAATCAAGGTGATGGTTGTTTCAAGGAATGATTTTGGGAGTACTGCTTCCCTTTCGATTTCATTAAAGACATTGAGAAGTACTGGTATTAACTCTTCTTTAAAAGTTTTGTAGAATTCAGCAGTGAAGCTATCAGCACCAGGCCTTTTCTTTGTTGGTAGGTTTTTTTATTACATTTTCAATTTCCCAGATTGATATCGGGTTGTTTAACATTTTTATATCCTCTTCATTCAGGTTTGGAAGTTCCTATGAGTCTAGGAATCTATCCATTTCTTCTAGATTTTCCATCTTCTTGGAGTATAGATTTTCAAAATATGTGTTTATGATCCTTTGGACTTCTTCTGGGTCTGTGCTGATTTCCCCATTTTCATTCCTTATAGCATGGATTTGAGCCTTTTTCTTCCTTTGTTTGATAAGGTTGGCTAAGGGTCTTTTGATCTTATTTATCCTTTCAAAGAACCAACACTTTGATTTATTGATTCTTTGTATTGTTCTCTTTGTCTCCACTGCGTTAATTTCTGCTCTGATCCTTATAATTTCCTCTCTAGTATGTGCTTAGGGTTTGTTTTTCTCCTCTTTTTCTAGTTGTCTGAGGTTCATCATTAGATTGTTTATTGCAGTTTGCTCTACTTTCCCAGTGTATGCATTCACTGCTATGAATTTTCCTCGCCAAACTGCTTTCATTGTGTCCCATAAATTTCTGTATGTTGGGCTTGGGTTGTCGTTTAGTTGTAGGAACTGTTTAATTTCTTCTTTAATTTCTTTTTTGGCCCCTTGGTTGGTTAACAGAGTGTTGTTCAATTTCCATGTGTTTGTGAGGATCTTGGAATTTCTTCTGCTATTCAGCTCCAGTTTCAAGGCACTATGGTCTGATAGTATGCAGGGGATAACTTTGATTCCTTTGCATCTATTTAAGCTTGTTCTATAGACTAGAATGTGATCTATTTTGGAGAATGATCCATGAGCAGCTGAGAAGAAGGTATATTCTTGCTTTGAAGGGTGAAAAATTCTGTAGGCATCTAATAAGTCTATGTGCTCCAAAGTTTGATTTAGCTCAAGTATTTCCTTATTGATTCTTTGTCCAGTTGATCTGTTATTTTGTGACAGTGGATTATTAAAATCCCCTACTACTATTGTATTCATGGATAACTGGTTTTTCATGTCCAGTAATGTTTGTTTTATATAGTTGGGTGCGTTAGAGTTCGGTGCATAAATATTTATGATTGTTATTTCTTTCTCCTGGATAGTTCCTTGTACGAGAATATAGTGACCTTCTTTATCTCTTTTAATCAGTTTGGGTTTGAAATATATTTTATCTGCAAACAAGGTAGCCACTCCTGCTTTTTTGCAGTTTCCTGTGTCATGGAGGATTGTTTTCCAACCCTTTATTTTCAGTCTATGGGTTTCCTTCTGAATTAGGTGTGTTTCCTGTATGCAGCAGATTGTAGGATCTTGCTTCTTGATCCAATCTGCTAGTCTGTGTCTTTTAATTGGCCCATTGAGTCCATTGACCTTAATGGTTATGACTGATATGGACGTATTCAGAACTGCCATGTTTCCCTGTTCTTGTTTCTTTTCTTTGCTTTTCCCCTTTTCTATTTAGTTTCTTGTTTGCCCCGATGAATTCATTCTCCTGGGTCTTGTGGGTATGGAATTTTCTGTGTTTTTTTCTAAGATATTCTTTAGGATGTTTTGGAGTGCAGGTTTCATGCTTGTGAAGTTTTTCAGGTGTTCTTTATCATGGAAGTATTTTCTTTCCCCGGCTATTCTGAAAGATAGTTTTGCAGGATACAACAGTCTAGGTTGGAGGTTGTTTTCCTGCAATGCTTGAAATACTTCCCTCCATGCTCTCCTTGCACTGAGTGTTTGTGTTGAAAAGTCTGCTGTGATCCTAATGGGCTTCCCTTTGTAGGTGATTTTCTTCCTTTCTCTCACTGATTTCATTATTTCATTCTTTTGTTGTACATCTGGAACCTTGATAAGTATGTGTCTAGGTGTAGCTATTTTTATGTCATGGTGTTTTGGAGTCTGATAGGCCTCATTTATCTGTATGTCTACATCTTTTCCTGTGAAGTTTTCTGTTGCTATCTCTGACAGTAGCTTTTTTATGTCTTTTACACTGTCTCCTGCTTCCTCAGTGACTCCAATCAGTCTTATGTTATTTTTCTTTGAGTCATCTAGAAGGTGTTGAATTGATTTCTCATGGTGCCTTGCTCTTTTCCATAGATTATACCTTTCCTGCTCACTGGCTGCTATGCTGTCCTCTAGGTCTGAGATTCGGTTCTCTGCTTCATTCATCCTGCTGTGCAAGCTTTCATTCTTCTTCATCATTCCCTGGAGCTCTGCTTAAAGCTGTTTAAAGGTTCCATTGCTTCTGCTAAATTGGATTCTATCATCTCACTGATTTCTTCTTTAATGATATCTTTCACTGAGGACAGTATCTCTGTTTTGATCTCAGAGATGAGTTCTGCTTTCCATTTTACTAGATCTGCTTTAGTTATCATCTCCAAGAGTCCTGGTGTTTGAGTTTCAGTTTGCCTTATTTCCTTTTTCTCTGAATTTCTCTGTGGTGGTGATCTTTTTGTCTGATTTTTTGTGTATTTTCTCATTTCTACTCTTTCATTGTTATTAATGCTCTTCTTTTTTTTGATGCCAGGGCAATGTTTGTTGCAGGTCTCTTTCTGTTACCTGGGGCCCTTTGGATGCAGCACTTTCCTGGGGGGTCCTCCTTGAATCTGTAATGACCCTTGAGAGTTCTCACTCCTGACACATCATGGGAGGTATTTGAGCAGAACAATCACATCATGTTTGTTACCGTAATACAATAAATGCCAATATCAGTATTAAACACAGTAAATAAGATACAAAAGTTTGTTAGACTCTATTCTGGAGACTTTGAGCTTATGAGTTACCTCTATGTCTGACTCCTCACTGCACAATCCAGGATATAGTGTGCCGGTGGGCGGCCTTCAGTCCACTGGAAACGCACAGCGGGGCCCGCAGCAGCCCTACCTAACTTTTAATGAAGGGTTAATGCCAATATTTCTCAAATTCTTTAATGAAATTGAAAGAGGAGTAGTGCTCCCAAATGTATTTCTGGAAGCAACCATTACCTTGTTTCCAAAAGCAGGAAAAAACCCCCCCAGCATAAAAGAGAACTACAGGCCAATCTCCTTAGTGAATATTGATGAAAAAATCCTCAATAAGATATTGGCAAACAAGGGCTGGGGATTTAGCTCAAGTGGTACCACACAAACCTTGGACATACAAGGGCCCACGTTCTATCCCTGGTACTTGAAAAAAAAAAGCTATTGGCAAACAGAATGCACAGAATTTTCAAGCAAATCATAAACCCTGATCAAGTTGGATTTATCCCAGGGATGCAAGGGTGGTTCCATATGTAAATCAATAAATGTAATACAATGTATTAACAGGCTCAAGAGAGGACCCCTTTTAACTCCTAAGATTAGTATAGTCCTGGAGTCCCTAGGGAGTCATACATTTGAGGTCAGAAGTTATCAGCAGTAATTAGGCTGAACAGGGTCAGATTGCTCACTGACTGGTGACCCTACGCATATAGGAGGACACTGACTGGTGAGGGACCTCCCTTGGGAGAGGTGGGGCCAAGGACTCTGCACAAAGATCCTGCCAGCCTTCTCTTCCATGGGCCTTGCACAGAAATACATCTATCCTAGGTGGAGGTGTTACAGGAAGGAAACACATCACATCAGTGTAGCACAGAGGTCAGCAGTCTGTAGACTGTGACAACTCTGACAAGAAACAAGGAAGCATAGGCAGCCAGGAGTCTTTCAACCAGCTTAACCTTGGTCTGATAGGAGAGAGTGGTGGCAGTTAATTTCAGTTGAGGATGAAGAGCCACTGAGGAGCCACTGAGCCCCCCAGCTCCACTCCACCCCTGAAGTTGTGGGAGAGGAACTTCCTGCTCAGAAAGATCCTTCCCCTGTCCATCATGATGGGGCCACATCCCTACATCATGAACTTAGAAGTGCCTGACTGGTCTCTTTGACTCATGAAATGATCCTCCTTTCCCTTTCTCGTAATACACACAGAGGTAATATGTCCATCTTGACTCCTAGGACAAGAGCTGTCCACTTTTCCTTCTGATCATGCTTAGCATCAGCCCTTCCACAGAACAGCTTCATAGGAACTAAAATGGGAAACAGGGAGCTGGTTCACAGCTTTGAGGGGGTATTTGCAAAGGCATTGAGTGAGGAAGGAAGAGGGGAGGCAGATCAGCAGAACTGTGTCTCTGGCCTGCCAAGCACAGAGTTGGTTCTTGTGAAAGAAAGTCAGGGAACAAACAAGAAATCAGTCTTCTGACTGATTGAGACATTTATTGAGTTGATGCAATGTGCTCTCTTGTAATTCTGCTCTCAGCTCAAGGAAAGATATTTGCTCACACTGTGGGGTCAGTTTGTTCCCTGCAGTCTGTGCTGTTTCATGGTGTCCTTTATCCATTGTAGGAAAGGTGGCACTTTTGTGAAGTCATGTGGGGTTAACCCTTCAAACTTTCCAAAAGAGATAATGGCCTCAAATACATTATTACAGATGGTGGGTCCTCCAGAGTCACCCTGTAAGTAGAGAGTGTGAAAGTGAGGCTGTGGCCGGTGGGACATATCTCTAATATCCTTAAACCCATCTTGAAGTATGACTTTGCAGTGTACTGTGGGAGATCAGAACAAAGCACAAGCACCAGGTGCCCAGAACTGTGAAGCTCGGACTGTGGATATTTGTTCCTGCTTTGCCTTACTGTGGGTCCAGCCTCTGTCCTCATGCCCTGGTATTGGATCTTTTCCCTGTAGAGTTATGTGGGACCATCGGTGTCAGACTAGTGTTTAAGAACATGGAGGCAGATGAGTGGGTCTGACACTGAGCAAGGAGAATGAGCTCACAGGCCAAGAATGGTTCCAGTTATGCTAAACCACCTGGGTATTATTCCTGCACAGCAAGGGACCTATTTTCTCATGCCAGGTTCTAATGCAGTGTTGCAGACTCACATTGCCAGAGGGGCTCTATTCACCATGGGGCCCTAAGTGCTAGAGATCTTAGTTACTTCCCAGATCTGGCCTTTTTCCTCTTCTCAGAGAGAAATATTAGCCTTGTAGGTGCAGGAGTCTCTGCTTCTTAGTTCTCTTGGGCCCAGATCTGTCCAAACACCCTTCCTCCAAAGCCAAGTGTATCAGATTCCCATTCTTAATTTCAAGGAAGTTTTTTGAATCTTTGGGTCACCCACACAGAGCTGAGTGGCAGGATTGAAAGGTCTTGAATAGAAATGCTGACACATCTCTTCTTTCTGCACTACCATGTCCACCTCTTGGAGTGTACGTGCATGGGTCCCATTTGGGGTCAAGCATCCCCATCCAGCCACCATGCACAGGTCATCTGGTTTCACCTGGGAGTTGCCCTCAGGCAGGCTGAGGAGCTGCACAGCTTCAGTCAATGTGGCATTTTTCTCCAGCTGATGAGAAAGAAGTGAGATAGAGCAGATACTGTGATACTGTGATGACATGATGACCAAGAGAAGGAAGAGTTTCAAGGGAAAATAGTTTCAGCTCTGCACAAGCAGAAGGGAAGCAAGAGAAGCAGGGAGGTGTTCTTCCCTGCACCGCCATGATGTCATTGAGTCCTGTGTCAGAATTATAATCCATGTGTGGGATGGCTTTTCTCATGCTAAAGACCTGCTGGGTCTTCTGTTCCTTGATTTTGTGGGCCCCCAGGGTGAATTTCATGTAACTGCACCAAGAGGAGAGTATTTTTGGGATGCAGAGCTACAGAGGCCACTTTTAGATGCTCAAAATAGCAGGCCACAGCTGATTTATTGATCACTGAGTTTCCTGTCTTCTCTCCTGTACTCCTTGCTCTGCACTGTCAATTTCTGAACCAAAGATTATGTGTCCTATTTTAGCCTTTCTGTTTCCAACCTTTTTCCTTTGCTGAAGAAATGGGGATTGTATCTTGGCTCTGTTTACTCAGCTACACTCATGGCCTTTTTTCATTTATTTTTATTTTTTTGACACAGTCCCATTAAGTAGCTAACTTGCCCATATTAGGTTAAAAATAATAAGTCTTTTTGAGTTTTATTACTACACATTTGTAGTATATAATTATTGTATTCCTCTAAGTGATGGGTACATGTATATATTTTAGTTTCATTCCTTTTCCCCTGTCCTTCCAACCACTTCTTAAATTTTTTTTAACCAGAAACAGATTTATCTATAAAACCTTATAAATTTAACTATTATATATATAACTATATAACTATCATATATATAACTATCACATATATGATAGTGTATATATATTATATATATGATATGAGGTGCAACTTTGATCCCCCTGCATTTCCTGTTTTCTGATGAGCCCCTATTGGCCCTGTGTAGCACCCCGGGAGCTTTTACAGGCTGTAGCTCCTGTGGAGGACAGAGATCCATATTGGAGTCCCGGGATGTGAGACTGACTGCTTTTTCTCACCTTCCTGTGCAGTGAGCAGCTGGCAGCACAAATTCCACTTGTACCAGGACACCACCACATCTCTTCATCTTGTCTCTAGTCTTATACCTGATAAATGCCATGTAGGGACAGGAGTGGGGCTCAGCCTCATGGCCCCCCATTACTTCCTCTGAAAGAGAAAGTGGATGATGGGCTGACTGGTTGTAGCAAGGTCAGGTGGGAAGACTGAGGGAAGAGGGGGTTGAGGGTGGGGTCTGGAGTGCTCTGCAGACAGCAGGGAGAGGCCTGTGAGGATATGCAGTGTGCACTGCTCAGAGATAGAAGAGCCTTTTCTGATCCTCATGTCTTCTGTTCCCTGTTCTGGGAAAGGAAGGACACAGCTCATCTTCTGCCCTGTGCTTTAGACACCTGTGAGTAAGAAACAAGCTCTGGAATTTGTAGAGTTCCAGAAGACACTGGGCAGCTTCCCTTGTTCTTCTTTCATCTTGAGTTCTTCCAACAAGTTTGAGCTTCTGCTAATTTTCTGATTGCAGGCAGAAAACAGTCTGTCTATGATTTTTTAAAGTTGGATTTTGCCTAAGCCTAAGCTAATGCATGTCCCAAGCTTAACACATTCTGTGTTCTCATTAAATGTTTGAGCTGCATGAATGACTCAATTCCATTCAGCCTCTGATTAATACTTTATGGGATGGTGATGGTAGGATTTAGGGGCATAGAAAGTATAGAAGAGCAGGAACAGGGAGTCCTGATAAGGGAGAAATAGAGATGACCCTTAAAATGAACTTTCAAAGACCTAGGTTGGAGCCAACGCCATACAAAAGGTTCTCAGTCATTTCACCACTTTTAAGTGCTGCTTCCTGAAGTAGGATGAATGGTGGAGGGAAGTGAATAATGCAGTTGGCTCTTGATCCATGTATAGAGGCAACCCCATAACCAAAATGATGCCCAGCCTTGCAGCCAAATGGTCTGAGGTTCTGTTTCATGGTTTCAAGTAACAGATTAACTGCATAATTTTTGTACCTTCACATTGCTTGCCAAGATTTTTTTTTCAGGACAATTCATTTTCTGGGTAAGGAAGAAATGTCTATCAAAAGGCGCAGAGAAAGGAAGCCTTCTCCACTGTTGGTGGGAATCTAGACTGGTACAACCACTGGAGATCAGTGTGGAGATTCCTCAAAACTTTGGATTAGAAATACCAGTTGAAAATGCTGGCAAGGCTGTGGGGAAAAAGGAACCCTTCTCCATTGTTGGTAGGATTGCAGACTTGTGCAATCATTGGGGAGATCTGTGTGGAGATTTCTCAGAAAACTAGGACTAGGGGTCCCTGTGACCCTGCTATGCCCCTGCTAGGAATATACCCCCAAAATTTTTTAAAAATCACATTGGAAAGACAGATGTACACCCTTGTTCATAGCTGCTCAGTTCATGATAGCTCAGTCTTGGAAACAACCCAAATGCCCATCAACTGGAGACTGGATAAAGAAGATGTGAGTTTTTAAAAAAATAAAATGGAGTATTACTTTGCCATAAAGAATGACAAGATTGATTCATTTATGTGTACATGGATACACCTGGAGGACACACTAATAAGTGAAATAAATAGATCACAGATATACAAATACCGGGTCTTCTCTTTGATATGAGAACCTGGAGATGTAAATCAGCTCTAGAAAGTATGACAGTTTTTGTAGAATGGGAAATTTCCAAAGGAAATGTGGTGTGGGAATGTTATGAGGGGAAGGAATAAA
Organism: Thryonomys swinderianus; assembly: GCA_004025085.1. Taxonomy (NCBI): domain Eukaryota; kingdom Metazoa; phylum Chordata; class Mammalia; order Rodentia; family Thryonomyidae; genus Thryonomys; species Thryonomys swinderianus. Next base: position 2,467 of record PVIC010054570.1, on the reverse strand, counting down.
TATTATTATGAAAGAAAATAAAAGAGCATGTGTATAGGGCGTGGGGATGTGTGGGTGGGTAGGGATGTGGGTAAAAATGAGAATTAACTTGTCATATATACTGATACAAATTGCCCAATGTTATGTGTGATTGTGAGATGTATATAAAATGCACCAATAAAGAATTCAATTAAAAAAAGAGAAATACCATTTGACCCTGCTATTCCCCTGTTAGGTATGTACATGAAACAATGAAAAGATTCATGTCACAGTGACATATGTGCACCCATGTTCATAGCAGCTCAGTTTGTGATAGCTCTATCTTGGAAACAATGCAAATCCCTATCAAATGGAGAGATGTGGTTTTTAATAAAATGGAGTATTACTCTGCCTTAAAGAACGATAAGTTTGAGTCATTTGTACTCAAATAGATGCACCTTCAGGACATACTCACAAGTAAAACAAATAGGTCACAGATATGTAAATATCATATCTTTTCTCTGGTATGAAAAACAAGATGTAAATGAGTTGTTGAAAATATGGTATATATTTTGAAATGAAAATATTTAAATGGCAATGGGGTGTAAGGGTAAATAACAAGGGGAAGAAACATATGATGGTAATAAAAGGAAAATGAAGCTTATGTATATAAGCATGGGGGGTTGTGGGGTGAGTGGGGGAGTGGGGAAAAATGAGAATTAAATTGTGTCATATTCTCGTACAAATTCTCGATATTGTGTGTGATCACAATGTGTATATATAATGTACCAATAATGATTCAAATTAAAAAAGAATTGAAGATAGCATAAAATAAAGAATAATAAACAACTACCTGGAATTTTTCTTTGGGATTCATCTAAAAATCCATTTACTCATGTCATTAGGTATGTTGATACCATAACTTGATAAAAGTGTCATTGACAGGGAAATAGTGGAATACTATGTGAAAACATCTAAAGTGCAGATATTTTTCTTGCTGTGATATAAAGTGTATTAATCACAGGAGGATTCTTATAGATGTCTTATTGATTCTAGTAGTTTCTTAATATACATTTGAAAAGTCATAATAAAAGATTAACCTTCACTAAATCAAAGAAGGACACCCTCCTTTGGTTGTGTTGAAATTTGGGTTTACAAGTCCAGGTTTGACATGGAGCTGAGATCAGAATGCTCCAGGTTCAGATTGAGGAAAAATTGTGACCAATGCTGGCAGAAAAGTCAGTAGCAGAGAGGATTCTGTGTGATGAGTTCAGTGTTCTGGAGTAGGGATGGTCACTCACCTGTCGCAGCCTCAGCAGGCAGGACAAAGGTCAGCAGTAGGAGTGCTGCCATGTTCCCAGGAAGGCTGCCTATGTCAGAGAAGAAATATGTCCTACAGCAGGGTGAATCAGGCACAAGTTCTATGACCTGAGTGAGGGCATAGGCTTGTCTCCTTGGCTTATATGAATGTCATCATCCTAGGAGTTTGTGGATATTCTCTGGATTGGTTTAGGTCAAAATGACACTGTTACCACTAACGCCTCTGTGGCACAGTTGCAAGGCATAGCAAGATGACACTCACTGAAGGCAAGTGTTGCAGCTTTGGCTGAAGCCAGTAGAAGGACAGAGACCCCCCAAACTCCCCAGAATTTTAGCTGAACCAAGAGTGTCTCCTTCCTTCAAGTTCTCAAGTCTTTAGTGTGATTTATAAAATTTGAAAATTTATTTTATTGGTACATTTGTTAAATACATTATGATCACAGTCAAATTGAGAATTTGTACCCGTGCATAACACATCTTAATTCTCAGTTTCCCTATTCCTCTGCCCTTCTTATAGCCCTCCTGCACCCTATAAACATAAAGTTAATTTCCTTTTTACTATCACATTTTTTCATTCCTTTCTTTATTTACCCATACCCTGTTTTTCCATTTTCCTTTTGAACGTTTTCTTCCTATTTCACAATACCTATCATAGATTTTAGAATTCATTTATACTTTCAGTTTCTCATGCCAGAGATATGATACGGTATTTACACAACTTTGTCCTATTTATTTCTCTTAGGAGTATGTCTTTAAGTTATATCCATTGGACTAAAAATAACTCAAATTTATAATTCTTTATGACAGAGTAATTCTCTATTTTATAAAATACCACATCTTTATTCAGTCTACTGCTGATGGGCATTTGGGCTGTTTCCAAGATTTAGCTATCACAAACTGAGCTGCTATAATCATGAGTGCACATATGTCACTGTGATATGAATCTTTTAACTCCTGCATTAATATTCCTAGCAAGGAAATAGCAGAGTGAAATGAAACATCTGATCCTAGGTTTTAGAGGAATATCCACAGTGGTTGCACCAGTCTAAATTCCCAACGTTTAAGTGGAGATGTGTTCTTTTCAGCCCTGCCAGCATTTCTTTATGGTTGATTTCTTTGTATTTTTCTCTTTCTCCTTCCTTCCTTCCTCCCTCTCTCCTTCCTTCCTTCCTCCCTCTCTCCCTCCTTC
>PVIC010054569.1:0-11645 GCA_004025085.1 Thryonomys swinderianus | reverse complement strand
GCTCCAAAAGCCTAAGGCTCAGTACAAAAGGCAAAAATGTGAAAACAGCCTTTTCCAGGGAAAGGTGAATTTCAGCTCACCTCGGCATCCTCTCTTTCTAAACTTTATGATCTCTCTGACCCTAAGGATTAAAAGACCTGGGTTTGTTTATCTGACACTTAGAAAACACAAGAGTTCACAAAATTGTGCTGTATTTATATGAAACACAGGGTAAAGGAAGTAGTAGGTTCTACCAGTCTCAGGAGGCTCTGACATAAGTGGCTGAAAGAGCAGAGAAATGATGTCTTGTTCAAAGACCCCATCAGCCAGACAGCGGACTAAATAGCAAACGGTTCACTGGCCACTAAAGAAAGAGAACTGCTTTGCTTAAAACCAAACTTAAAGGATGTGGAACAAGATGCAAAGAGACTCGAGATAACTATCAGCACATATCTCTGAACTTTTTGTTGTTGTTGTTGTTGTTGTTGTTGTAGCCAAGGTCTCGCTTTGTAGTTCAGCCTGCCCCTGAACTCACTACGTAGCCCAGGCAAACCTCAAACTCAGCAACCCTCTTGCCTCTGCCTCCCAAGTGCTGGGATTGCCTGGCATTGTCATATGTGCTACTGATTGCTGGTAGGCGTGAGTCACCACGCCCGGTATCGTTGTATGTGGTTACCAGGGATCAAACCAGGGACCTTTTGCTTGCTAGGCAGGTGCGGAAACCACTGAGCTAAATCTCCTGCCCATATCTGTTGACTTCTTGCAATTAAAAGATTAAATAGATGGTATGCAAGAGAGGACTAGCACTACAAAATCTGAAGTTGGTGGCCTGAAGATCAAGTGGAAGAATATGTTAAATCATAGAGGAAGAAAAGGAATAAAGGGGAAAACATGGGCATTTTGGAAGATGCATGAAAAATCAAAACATTCATGAGAAAGAAAAAAAAAAAGCTCCAGAATGAGAGAACACAGATGCAAAAGAGATAATTGAACAAATAATGAGAAAACATTGCCTGAAGAATAATCAACAGATTTGGATAGCTCAAGTTCCAGAGAAGACTTGAGATGTTATATACACCCAGCCATGTTCCCATACAACCCCTGAACTCTGATAGAAGAATAGATATTTAGTCCATCCAGATAGCACCAAATGCTTTGTAAAGCAAAGATATTGGGTTGGTAATGGTTTGTTATCCCAAAGCTATAAGACAGTATAACATCTATGGATGCTTCATAATAAAAGGCTGAGCTGTGAAAAAGGGGTTTAAATGAAAGCTTATAACTAACCACAGTATGTACAGAGGTTAATGCGCCACATGCCCCACCTGAAGAAATGCTTAATAAAGCACAGCACTTAATAAAGACAAACCCAGTGAACTTTGGGGTACATAGAAGATGAGGTAAAACTGGTAAGCAGAGAATTTGGTAGTTTATTTATAATTGAAAACAGTTGAATAATGATCTAAAGGTATGTGCAATGAGGAATGGACAAGAGTTCTTAAAGAGGAACTGCTACAAGAAAAATTCTAATGACTGTCTGAAAATAAAAGTGCTACATTATTTAAGACCTGAGTTTAGATGGGAGAACAGAGAGTAAAGTAAAAGCATTCCAGAGTTCTCGTGTGGGGTGCAGATGAGGTTAGAGGGAAGCTAATAGGCGCATGAAAATATGTGAGAGGTGTTGGCTGGTTGGAAGGAGAAGAAAAAGCAGTAAAAAGTAAAAACTTCAGGGTGGAGAGAGTTGTAATGTTGGTTTCATAAAATATTAAATGAAGATCCACATAATTATGAGCATGAGGAAAAGAAAGTATCTATGAATAAAAGATAAACTTCATAGTTTCCCAGTTAAACCACAGAGGAAAAAATTAATAACAGCTATAACAACTTAAGTATACAGTCAAACTAAGTAAAAATAAAAACCAATAAACTAAAACAAATAACAAATATAACGTAAAGAACAAGGAATCAAGTCAAGCATGCCCTGACACGAAATACAAAGGACTAAATTCTCCCAAGAACAGAAAAAAAGAATATGGAGTAAAACAATCAAAGCCAGGATATGTACCACCTAGTCGAAACACAGTTGAAAATGAAATGAAAAAAGCAGTATCATAGAACGTAGATGATGTCAACAGATGCACTAACAATGTCAATCCTTTCGTTCTAATCATGGCTGTGGTTTGGAGTATCTGTCAGTTTGACTTCTTACATCAACAAAGTAAAGAAACAGTGTAAACACATTGTGGTAGCTTTACCGTCCTCACCAACATTCTGTTGAGATTTAATTGCTGGTGCAACATTGCTAGGAGGTGCGAGTCCACAGCAGCTGCTTACACGGGGGGCTCTGGTCAGGGTGAGTCAGTCACTTGATGCTGGAGCTGCTATAAGGGAACTGGGCATCTTTCTGCCTCAGCCTTGAACACACTTCAGAGACTGGTGCTGTGCACGGTACCATGCTCTGGGCTTTCTAGCCTCCAGAGCTCTGAGTCCAACAAACTCCTATTATTATTATTATTATTATTATTTTTATTTTTATTTTTATTTTTATTTTTTTTTTTTGCTTTTTGGAGACAGGGTCTCGCTTTGTAGTTCAGGCTGGCCCTGAGCTCACTATGGTGCCCAGGCAAGCCGCCGCGAACTCAGCAATCCTCCTGTCTCTGCCTCCCGAGTGCTGGGATTACAGGCGTGAGCCACCACGCCCAGCATTCTATGTGGTAACCAGGGATCGAACTCAGGTCCTTGCGCTTGCGAGGCAGGCACCAGAACCACTGAGCTAACCCTCCGGCCCCTATTATTTTTTTTTTATAGAGGACTCAGTTTGAACATTCTGTTACAGTAGCACAAAACAGACTAACATTACATACAAATGGTATTTGACAACATTCAACAATTCTTAAATCTCAAACAACATAGGAATGGATGGGAAGGTAGAATCTCCATAAAGAGTTCCAATACGGGCTCCATTACTTAAAATTAATTTTCCCCAATACGAAATATTTTCCTTTCATTTGTGCTTGCTCTACATAATTAAAAACTTCTAATGTTAATTTTTACAGAGCATCAGAATAATTATGTACAAGCAGTCACAATGCAGGTCAAGGATTTAGACGTGGTCAACACCTAAATACCCACGGCACAATGACAGACCTAACGGCCAGGGATCTTTCTGTGCAATGTCTATCTGCCTGAGCCTGGGACAGAAAAAATGCTTAATATTTGTTCAGTGTAAGCCAGTCAGCATCCATAGTTTTCTCATAACAAAAATGACTTTCTCTATGCTGTGAACTGATAAAACAATCTAATGATTAATACCTGCAACAATGGTTTGTGATCTGAAATGCCAAAGAAGTATCCATGTTTCATTCAATTTAAAAAGAGAATATGTTCCAAATTTAAATGAATAAGAAAGAAAAGACCAAGGATTTCCAGATGGGTATTCAAGTGAGGCAGGGCTAGCATATCTGCTCAGGTGAGATGCTTGAATGGTATCCTGCTGAGCGAGGCCTTTATCCTTATCTCCTGAGACCGACACTAGTTAGCCCTTGTAGTAATACTTGTGATTAGTCCCACTTTTGATGCTTATCTAGAGTTGTAGCCATTCCACAGACAAATGTTCCTGAGTCCTTCATATGTGCTAGCTGCTGTAAGAAAATACCATCTACTGGGTGGATTATAAATAGTATAAATGGTTTTTGTCATTTTACACGGTGGGAAGTTGAAGACCAAAGCAATTGCAGATGAGTATCTATATGGGTTCATTTTCTCTGATTCATAATAGTGCTTCTTGATGGGTCTTCACAGTGTGCCTGGGGCTGCCTAGTACTTTGAGTTGTGCTTCGGGAGGACACATATGCTATTCAGAAGGACAGAGTCCCCCAGGCTCCACGTTTCTCAAAGGTCCTGTCTTCTAATACCATCACCTTGATGATTAAGATCAACACAGGAGTTTTTGGTGGACACAAGTATTCAGATGATAGCAATGTTGCATATTAACTTTGACTTATGTAATATATGTTGAAATCACTCATTTCATGCATTTAACATTTTATGTATATGATAAAGAATACACATGTGTAGCAAAACATTCTAATGAAGCACCAGTAGTACATGTAACTAGGTTTCAGAAATGGAATAGGGACCAACGAATAGGAAGTCAAGATGCACACGCTCTGTTGTAATAGTTTAGTATTGCAGCAGGCCTCACATTAGGACTAACTGTGGGTAGTAAGATGTCCCCTTATCTGGAAAGTCATTTGTCCTCAGTGAATGAGTGAAAATTCCTCACTGCAATATCAGAAACAAGCTGAATCTGATACTTGTGAAGGAACAGTTTCTTCCTCAGAACAAATTTCTGGTCAAATACTGTATAAATTGTTTGGAAGTTGAAGCTTCAGAATGGGTGGGTTTTCATAAGAGTGACCACAGCAGCTCCTTAACCTTTATCTTTAAGCTATGGAATGGACCTATTATTGATTGGTTGACTGCCACAATGTGGGACTATGTTTGATTGGTTAATTCCAAGAAGCTGAGACAATCTGATTGGTTAGCTTTCAGAAGCAGAGTTAGTAAATATGAATGTAATTTCTCATGTGGAATGGATTTGACACCAGGGCAGATGTGGTTAAAAAAAAACATTACTTTTAGAGGATGATAGGTAAGTTTTATTCATATAACCAAAAAGGAGATAAAATAAAAAGCAGAATGTCTCCAAAGGTTGCAAGGAATAAATTTAACCTTGGAATTGGAAATTATACCTATCAAAGAATTCTTTTTCTTTTTCTTTTTTTTTTTTTGGTTAAGAAATAGTAGAATCTGTGAGAGTGGTATTATCAGTAGTTTCAAAGCTGTTTGAAACAATAATGAAGGTTGAGAAGGAAAGGTAGCTGCCAGAAAATAAAAACTCTCTCTGTTTTTTGCCCTGATGTTTAGACCCCACCATAAAGAGGTGCCCACATGAGGTGTAGCCTCCACTGGAACATCCTGGCTCATGGTTCGGCTGGTGTCCTCCTAACTCTGAGCATTTGCAGGCACCCATCAAAGGTGACTGAGCACAGGGATCCTTCACAGTTCTTAAAAAAAACTTGCATGGGTCCCATGGCCTTGATTTTAATTCTTATCACCCCAAATTCACCCCCACGGTTTTAGGCAAACACCAGCTGTTCATTGCATCAGTGCAGAGGTATCCACAGCAGCCAGATAAGCAAATCCTGCGCACAGGCCTCAAGAAGCCCCAGCTTTGCAGAGGGTTATGGCACAAAGCACATCACATAGTTTCTCCTCACGAGAAACCCAAGATACAAATCAACAGTGAAACAAAAGATAGATAATAGAAAAACTGGAAATAGCTCTTTTGCAAAAGGGAAAGGGGGAAAGAGGGAGCAGGAGGGAAAAGGAAGCAAATGAAAAAAAAATTAGCAGCTCCCCACAAGGAATGCAATCATTGTAAACTACAAGTACATGCTAATAAAAAGCTGAAAAATAAAATACACTTATGAATTATAAAAACAGCCTTTGCTTCTGCCTTGTTATCCTTTTCCCCATTTTCCATTCCCATTTGAAATGGAAACAGCTTTGAGATGTTAAAACAATAGTCAAGGCTGGAGGGTTAGCTCAGTGGTTCTGGCGCCTGCCTCGCAAGCACAAGGTCCTGAGTTCAATCCCCGGTAATCACATACAATGCTGGGCATGGAGACTCACGCCCACTCAGCAATCAATACCACATACCACAGTGCCTGGCATGTGGCTCACGACTGTCATCCCAGCACTCGGGAGGCAGAGACAGGAGGATTGCTGAGTTCGAAGCTTGCCTAGGCTACATAGTGAGCTCAGAGCCAGCCTGAACTACAAAGCAAGACCCTGTCTCAAAAAAAAAAAAAAAGAGTAGTCAATATAATTTCTTTTGTATATCTATATAACATACATATATGTACCTGAACTCATATGCCACCAACTACCACACATTTTGGGCAAGTCTTTTCTTTAAAACAGACATGAAAGTTAGTTTATAAATCATTTCTGGAATTCATTATCATAACAGAAGTTTGAAGGCTCATTTATAGGTATGAAATCATGTTTTAACAAACAGCAAAATCTGTCAGAGCAGCACCATCAAGGTGAGCCCCCCAAATCACCGATTCACGTTGTCAGCTGTGCAACACGGTAAGACGTTACACAGCCAACTGGTCGTTTATGTCACGTGCACACAAGATTCGCTGTTCTAATTAATCCAGACTTATCACTTTAAGATATATTGAGATTGTGCCATTGTAAATGCAATACCATCCTAAAGTGTGATGCTGATACTATCTCTCCATGTAGATCCTTCCTTATTTAGGAAAAAATAACATACTAGCATTAATTAATATCCTCTAGGTCTATGTATCATGATATATGGCTCACCTTAGTTGCTAGGGAAGTGGGTTTCTCCTACTGTTAATAAGCAGATAATGATAAAATGATACTTTCTTATCTATTCTTTTATTCATATTCTTGAATTATAAAGTAGAACTTGGTGAGTTCCTAGTAGGTACCAATATTCTGCAAGACACCTCAGGAGACACAAAGATGAATACTTTGCAATCAATCATGAGGGTCTTTTATATAGAACCCAGAAAATTTACAATATGAACATGAGCTATAACTACAGAGAAGGGGGTTTCAACTCAGCCACTTCTAATCATGGTGATCTGTGGAAAACGCCTAGATGCTCTATGCCACAGTTCCCTCATATGCAAAAACATATACGGGAGTAATTCTAGTCTAATGAGGACTAGTGAAGATTCACTGAAATTACATGAGCAAACTGTTTAGGACAGTACTTAGTAAAGTATTAAATTGAATTCCCTATTAAAATGAATATAACATGTATTTATTCTCTCTATATATTCATATGACTATATGTGATCACTCACTACACAGATATATGTGTGTCCACCTATTCGTACTATTACTTACTAGCCTGTTTGCTACTACATAGAGAGGTATAAAAAGCGTAAATGATTCCTTCAGCCAGTATCCAAAGTACCATCAAGAGAAACTAGGTCCAAAGGCGCCGGCTCTTCATCCTGAGCCTTTTCTGAGCTGAGAACCTCCTCTCGGGAGCGATCTTCCATCAAGGAAAAGTCACAACCGCTCCGGGCGGGCCAGGCACATGCCTCCGAGTTTCCAGAGCACACCCGGCTCCGGCTCCAGCCCCCCGGGAGCAGCCTCCAGCCTGCAACCCGTCGCCTCCCCGGCAGAGTCCGCCTCGAGGCTGTGCGGATGGGCGGGTTCGCCGCTGCTCTACCCCGGGCGCCTCGGTCCTGCGCTGAAGGCCAGCGAGCGCGAGCGGAGGAAGAGCCCTTTCCAGGAGGCCGCCCTGTGCCCCGCGCCGGCCCATCCTTCAGGCCGCGGATCGCACCGGGCGAATCCTCGGGACGAGGACGCTCCAAGCAGCGGCTGAAGGCTTGAGAGCAGGAAAGCCGCTGACGTCCGTCCGTCCCGCTCGTCCCTTCTGATGGTTCGGTCCTCGGCAGAGCGAGGCACCGCGTCTGCGCTAGCTGCGCCGTCGTGCGGTGCGCACGGAAGCCAGAGTCACAGAGACGGCCAAGCGGGCTCTGCTTCCTCGCTGCCCCGGAAGCTTCTTGCGCCGCCCTCGCCCCGCTGTCTCCGGGTCACGGACCGCAGCGCCGCGGCCTCTCCGGGCTGCAGCGCCGAGGCCCCGGCTCTCTGCCGACGGTGCTGTGCGAAGCCCGCCCTGCTGCTTGCGCCTCCGTTTCTTCATCTGTGAAGTAGGACGGACGACAGCTTCTTCGTGGAACTGTTCTGGGGACGGAAGCGGCACACGCATGGCGCTGACACACGCTAGAAACAGTGAATACGTCACTCTCATCACACCGGTGACTAACGTGTGTGTGCCGAGCAAGGGCGCTTGCCGATTTCACAGCTGCTTCGGCTTCAGCCTTTCTAGGTACTTAAAAATAGGCACGTTTGCCTTTCTCTTTATATTCTCAATTTTGCTCTTTTACCAATATTCCTATGAAGAACTACAGAGTGAGAGATGGAGGATGGATTTTACTTGAGATACGAATAAACTCGTGAGAATCCTGAGTCAACATCCTTTGACTTCCGATGCGCACGCCTACACAGTCCTCTGTGCACACTATGCGCTGCCCATATAAACCACGTGTAAGTACAAATACACGGTAATAACACATCTTCACAGAGGCCTGCACTGTCGCACAACACAGCGCACCGCAGCCGAGACTCTCACCGCGGGGAAAGAGGCGCAAAGGCCCTGACGCTGGCCCTTCGCGAGAGCGCTGATTTCAAGGCCACACACAGAGGCCGGACGACAGCAGGATGGACGGACAGCCAGCATGTGCCCGGCTGGGGAAGGACAAGCTGCAGTTAGGAGGGAGAACGCGCAGTGACCGCGAACGGGCTCAGGTCCTTAGGGTAGGGGTGCGGGGCGCCCGTCCTCGCCACACTAGGTAATTCACAACAGAACATTCTTTTTCAGTCCACTTGCTACTCTGCAGCAGAGTGTTTGACGGTGTCGTGGATACTGTTAAATGCTCCTCTTCGGTGGGAGGGGCGGAGGTTTGTAGGGCTCGTGAAGTGTCCTGTCTGTATCAGTTGTAGCTCCAGGCGAGGTCCTGTCATCAGGTACGGCTCGTTCGGCTCCCACGAGTGATGGCGAGGGACAGACATGCTCTTCCTGCAGGTTTTCCAGTGCAAATGTCTCCGAATTCAGCATACTTGGATTGATTTAAATCTATTTGCTACCAAGTAACCTTGTGTATATATCTATGCGTCTAATTTATATATTACACATGCACATATTTGCATAATTGAGTTGTGGTAAGGGTTATATATGGCCATTACTACTGGATAAATGATGGCTGTGGTTATTTTCACTGGTAAAGTCCTCCTCCCCACAGCCACACCTGGGCAGTGAGGGCCCTCGGACAGCACGTCTGACACCGAAACACAGACCATTCTGTAAATCAGCCTGTTTCTATCCTTGAGCTGGTCTTGGCTTCAGGGGAAGCTCTGCTCTGTGTAGAAGCCACACACAGCTTCCCGATGTACCACAAACATTTTCCACCCTTCTTGCTTATAAAAGATTTAAACAAAAGTCAAGGACCCAAGACACCCTCCCCCAAATGTCATTGTTACCGGTCCGCATCTGATTCTTTAATTTCCACCCAAACAGAAAACGAACAAAAAAACTTTCAACATAAAACAAGAAGACAATAAAGAGCCACCCTCCCCCAGAGATCATCAGCAATGAATACAACATCAAAATGTCCCGGGCTGAAGTTCAGTGTGCCGTGCAGCACAGTTCTACTCTTTGCACATGAGATTTCAGCTTTGCCATCCGCTTCCTCTCGTTTCTGCCATCAGAGGGCTGAGGCGGGCTCTGCAGAGCTGGGAGAGAGTGAGAGACTGGTTTCCTCCCGTTGGTGCGCTGTGATCTCCTCGATCCTACCCAGCTTCCTGTACGCATCAGCCTGTGATGTCCCCTCATCATGGCTGGAGCAAGGCTTTCCCATAATAGCAGCTGAATTCACTGTGCAGTTTTGCCAAGCCTAGCAAGCGATGCGGTCCCAACAGAGCGGGCTTTTCCTTAGAAGTCTACGTTTCAGCAATACAGGGGCTTTCCTTTGAGTTTCTAAAGTTTAATTCCAACCTCTATCTTTTTCTCTCAGGATGAGGGATAGAAAGTACTTTCTGGAGTTACCATCTCTATAATATCTCAGTTACCTCATTAACAACTTTGAATCTCATTAATTCTGTATATTCAAATATCTATATTCTAAGAAGAGGTGTATGTTCAAGCTCCTACCTAACGATGGAGTTACTGCTTGTTGAGCAACTACTACCCCCCAAATAGTGGGATAGTACTTTACAGTTACTTTTGTAGGTGCCAGATTACACGTAAAAGTAAGTGATATATTTAGCAGCACAAACAACAACAACACACAACAAGAAATGCCCCGAGCGACTGTCTTTTCCTTGTCTTGACCCATATTTTACACATTTTCTGCTGAGCTCTTTGCCTTGGGGGAAGAAAAAGACTCTGATGTTGAGAAAGATAGTTTATATCTTACTCTGCCCATGTCCCAGGGGAGCTAGGCATACGAAAGAGTATTACCCAGCCAATTAGAGAATAACGTCACCAGCAAGTGCGTCCTAGACTACAGCAGCCAGTAGAATTTTCTGCACCTGTGGAAATCTTCTGTATCTGTATTAGCTCCAGTATGATAACCCTATCACTAACACTGGTGTGCTCCCAGTGAGTACTTACATGTAAGCTGAGTGACTGAGGAGTCAGATTCTTTTAATTTTGAAGAGTTTGCACTTACACACCCATATGTGGCCTGCGATATTATACTGGACACCCAAGTTAGACTTTTCAGGGCAGCAACAGACTTGAGGGTGACTGAAAACATACACTTTCGGCTCTTCCAGGTATGTCATTCCACAGTAAATGAAAAAGTCACTTGGATTTGTGAAACTGTGTGCCATGGTGAAGAGTCGGCGAGCTTTCGCGTATGAAAAGGTTGTCCAATACAGATCATTCATGCTGGGGCTCACCTCTTGAGGTGCCGGGGAGCATCTCGTCTCGGGGGAGAAAGCAAATCTCTACTCCATGATTAGTGTTTGATCATATTTTACAGATAGGCATCATTTCCTGATGATTTTGATGCACTTGGCTTTTATCTTACGGGATTTATTTAAAGAAGCATATACATGCCTTATAGCCTTGGGGAATAATATATAAAAATAGCGAAGCATAAAACCAAGCAAAAGAAAACCTGCTTTATGAGTGAAAAGGCTTACTCCTCTTTCACGTACCTCCAAATCGTACACCTGCATCTATTCTCTTTATAAATCCCCCCATAACTCAACTCTTACAGAACGTTTTTCATTGTTAGCCCACTAGAGAAACACCAGCGCATGGCCCCAGGATTTTAGAAGAAGATGCAAAAAGAGAAAAAAACTGTGGAGGGAGCCCAGAGAAGAACAGAGTTGACGGAGAGATGGGGACTGAGAGAGAGAGATGGGGAGCGAGTTGAACGAAATAGAATGGATTTTTATTGTTTGTACACTTCCTGGCTTAAAAAAAAAAACCCTGAAATTATAAATAAAATTTTAATTTACTTCTAGGACTGTGTTTGTTCATACTTTTCCCTTCTGCAATTCTGTATTTTTACATGTTCAAAACTGCAAAGAAAAGCAATGGTTGAAAACCCATAACCCAACATGGCGTCCTGCTCCTCTTCTTCCTGTTGGTATTTTTACCTATAGCCATTCAGGAACAGATGGACCTTTAGAGTGTGTATGCTATGGAAGTTTTCTGGTAACTATGTTTACCTTTTTAAAAAGTCTTTTTGGTTTTTATTTGGAAATAACCCTTAATATGATTGTTTCCATTAAGTAGCCACAAGGTGGAAGGGGCACTTAGAATATATTGCAGGAAAGCCCTCAGTTTAACACTCCAGAACAGTATTCCTAGCAGTTTACGGGCTGCTAAGAGTTCGGCCTTTTACTCAAGTGCTCATAATTAAATCAAGGAGGGCAAACAGTAAGTTAAGAGTTCAGCCCTAGCAGAACAAAAGATTAAGAACTCAGAACAGCTATACTTTAATCAGGGAGTTTAAAGGTATTTGCTTCTTCAG
>PVIC010054568.1:0-11509 GCA_004025085.1 Thryonomys swinderianus | reverse complement strand
GCTGCTATGTCCCATGAGCTCTCGGTACACTTTACATGGGGATTTTCACAGGGTGGTTCTGAGGCCTACAAGACTGGCATCCAGTCTTGGGCTGGAGTTGACACAGCTGCAGGCAGGGCCTCCAGAGGGTGGCTGGCTCTCAGAGGTCAGCTCCACCACGGGAAGCCCCGCAGCTGTCACCCTCCAGGAGCCAGAGGGGGTCTTTTATCATTTAAAATACACACTGAATGAAGTCTCCTGGGAAGCAGGCCCTACAGGCACTGATCTGTTTATGGAGGTTTCTATAGCCTTAAATTTGTGGCTGCAAGAGGGTGAAGGGGTGGGGAATTTGGCCAGCAGAGCTGAACTCTGTAATTACCTTGGCAGATGTCCCCATTTCACAGGTCTGGCAACTGAGGAACTTAGAGGTGGGGGGCCTTGCCTAGGGCTGAGCGTTTGGGATACGATCTGAAGTTTACCTGAGAACGTCACCTCTTACCCTTCCGGATGAACCGAATGTTAGAAAGACCAACATTTTTATAATTAGCAAAATCACGATAATCACATTAAAATTTTTCACAAACCTCCAAAGTTAAACAAAGCCCTATACCAGTGGTAGAGAACCTTTTACAAACAAGCGTCCGAACTGCAACCCCAAACCCACCTAGCACAAAATGCAATGAAACCCAAATACACTTTAGAAAGAACAACTCATACATTAGCGTCTTTTGTCTCAGAAAAACAAATAACACGTGTGCCATAGGTTCATCACCATATACTGGGCCTAAAAGGTGTGGCCACAGTGTTACTTGCTAATGCTAGTTTCACGGTTTCAGGGGACAGGAAGCAGGTGCCAGGGTCCAGCTCTGTGCTGAGATGCTCTGGGCTCTCAGGATCCAGCCCCAGCGCAGCATTGGCCACACTCACTAATAATTGTTAGAGTGCTGTGCAGATCAAGTCCCCAGGGAAGGGATGCAGTGTCTGAAGGCCCCAAGGGAGCAGACAGCTCTAAGCCGAAGTGCTCCCATCTTCCTCTACATCAGTAACGCAACAGCGCCTCAGTTTACCTCAGAACTCGCAACAAAGCCGCTACTTCTGCTTGGTTAATTAGCAAAGGGAGAGGCCAAGGGCTTTTTTTTTTCCCACCTGTGAAGCTTATTTATACAGAAATGAACAAAGAACATTGCATATATTATATATATAAAATATACAGGTAGACAGATATATAATTTTTTCTTCTCCAGTAAGCTCAAGAAAGCTACCGGCAGCGACAACTCTCAGCACCAACATGCCATGCACAAAATGAGACTGCCTTAGAAACTGTTTTATCAGTGGCAAGATAGAGAGACGGAGGCCTAGAGTGCAACAGTAATTTGTTAGGGACAAACAGTTATCTGCACAGGCAGCTGGGAGCTCAGGTCTCCTCAGTCTTGTCCGGGATTCCTGTCCTGTGCTGTCTGAAACATGTGCAGTGATAGCGAACTACCGAGAGGGTTCCCTCACCCTAAGGAAGCACAGCGGGGCAGGCCTGGGAAAATGGCGCTGGCTTTGGTCGCAGACAGCACAGGGCCTAGTGCCCAGTCAGAAGGGAATTATCCAGGCTAAAGATCTCTGTTTCCAAAGACAGCAGAGGCTATGGAGGGCCTGGCCAGGGAAGAGAGGTAGCTAATAAATCTTCCTTCTTTGTGTGTGTGGAGAGCCTGGAGTGCCTGGATGGGCTTAGGTGGCTTTTCATCATGTAGCCATCCTGCCCTTTTGTGGTCAATATTTGTTATTGCCCAGGTGTAAAGGACCCTACATTTCCATGAGAGTGTCTTGTCCTGAACTTTCTCTCTGCCCCGAACATTCTTTCTCTCTGCCCCGAACAATCTTGGTTAATGCCTTTGGTGATCTCTGCCTCACACACCTATCTCACTCCCACGGACCCAGCTAGGCCTCCTGTGTCATCTTGTCACCGATACACTGGATCCTCCCTAACATGTCGGGCAGTCATGGGATATTCCCTCTGTCTACCTTGGAGCATGTCTCAGTGCCTGGTGGGGTGTGGGAGCTTTCACACACAGGCTGTCTCAAGCTGGGTACTATACCGCCCACTTTATGCTTGAGGGGACAAGCTTGGAGAGGCGGGGAGAGGTGTCCAAATTCCCCAGCAATAAGCTTAGAGTTCATGTTGAACTGTCTGGATTCTCCCTTATACTTTCTTGAATCTCTGCCCTTGTGCCCAGCTTTGACCTGGAATTTAGTGTCATAAGGGGACTTATAAACAAATGCCATCTACGGTGTTTTTGTTTTTGTGGGCAAATGGTTAGGTCTCTTTCGCTCTTTTCCTAGAATCATGAGGTCTTGGGGCCACTGTGGTGATCTCAGGTCACTTCACTGTCCACCGCCATTTACCTTAGAAGCTCGAATTCCCTGCAGAACTTTCTGGCAGGGAAGGGCTGACCCCTCTCTACTGGACACAGAGAGGGCAAGCATCTTGGCACGGCTCTAACAGCTCCTGATCAGGGGCTTACACCTGGCCAGCGGCGAGTCCTCTTCTCAGGAGAGCCAGAGAGGCACAGAAAAAGATGGCTTGTCAGAGGCAGATTCATGCTAACAGGCATGGCTCCATCACAGCCAGCATTCAGCCCTTCAGCTGCCTGGTACTTGGTGGCCCCCTGACGTCAGGCTGTGTGAAGGTCCAGAACTTTACAGGCCAGAGTTGGGCTTCGCTGTTAATGAAAATTTCTGAGTTTTCTCATTGCTAATGGGAACTCTGTAATACAGGTCTCACAGGTAGAGTAATGAAGATTAAAAAAAACAAAAAAGCAATAGGTGACAAGGTCTGGCTCAGTCCGTGCACACAGTAGGAAGCCAGGCAGTGTTATTTACATGTGGGTGTTCTTTTCTCCTTCTGTGTTGCTTTTTACCTGGCTAGGTCGGCGTTACCTGCTGCTTCTGTCTCCCTGTGCCTGCCTGCGCAGCTCACTCATGCATCTGCCTGTCTGTCAGTGGGGAGAGGGAGCAGCAACTCCCGTTGCTCCCGCGCGCCCGTGGCGCTGCCCCGGGACAGCAGCAGGAGCTGAGCTGCACCCACGGGGCCGCCCAGGCGCGGACTCCCCACAAGCCCACCATGCACCAGGCCCCTCCGCCCCTGCAAGTGGCCCAAACAGGCTTCGCCAACGAAAGGAAATACAAGAAACAAACCCACAAAAGTTAGGAAGAGAGAAAGCACTTACCGTTTGTTGCGACCCCCAGGCTGGCGGAGCCACTTTTAACTAAGAATGAATTAGGGACAAACTCTTCCTCAGAGTCTGAGTCCGGGGTTGGCTGGGCCACACCGTTGCCTAGCAACCGCCTCTGGCTCTCATTGGCCGGAGGGGAGGGGGGCGGGGAGGGGGACTGCTCAATAGGGGTTGATGAAGCGGATGAACAATGCAAGGGCGCACCTGCGAACCACAAAGACAAACACAGACAGAAAAAATAATGAAAATTGATTTCCAGGCACACAGGGAGGGGGGAGCAAAATAAAACACGCATGGGGGTGCTCTCAGCACTGCGATTTACTGCACACGTGGTCTGGGGGCGGGGCGGCTGACTCCACTGAGAAAGTTAGTGAGAACTTCTGAAGAACTGGGAGGTGCAGGAGTCTGCTCCTTTGCAAAAGGCACCTCGGTAACACTGAGGCCCTAGCGGCTTTACCGGCTCTTAGCCTTGCCCGGAAGCCTGGGATCTACTTCTGACTGGTGTGAGATTTTAATCGACACACCCGCAACAGGGGCTGGGCCTCATAAAAGGCAGAGTAAACTGGAGAGAGCAGTCTAAGGCTTCCCTTCACCTTTGGCATTCTAGGATTTTGACGCGCCAGTGCTTTACTTTTCTAACAACCTAACGTTTTGTGATTCTTTTTTTTTTTTTTTTTTTTTTTTTGAGACAAGGTCTCCCTTTGTAGTTCTGACTGGCCCTCAGCTCACTATGTAGCCCGGGCAAGCCTCGAACTTGGCAATCCTCCTGCCTCTGCCTCCCGAGTGCTGGGATTACAGGCGTGAGCCACCACGCCTGGCACTGTGGTATGTGGTATTGATGGCTGGTGGGCATGAGTCACCACACCCAGCATTGTATGTGGTTACCGCGATCGAACTCAGGACCTTGTGCTTGCGAGGCAGGCGTCGGAACCACTGAGCTAAATCTCTGGCCCCGTTTTGTGATTCTTAAATGCTCCCTTTCTCTGAAAAGGTATTGGAAATCTTGTTTATTACTGTATCTCCAGAATGTAGCATAGTACCTGGCATATACTTGGCCATGAAGATATATCTGTTAAATGGATTAATTCCAGGGAGCTAACATACTAGGATCCTTAAGTTCTAACAGTTGAATGTGACAGTCTACAATATGCGGACACTGAGTTGTAAAACACAGTAACTTTGACTCTAAGTTTTTATTATGTCATGGTTTTAAGGCCCCAGCTTTCCAGTTGCTCAATAAGCAAAGTCTCAGTTCTTCAGAAGAAGGAGACAATGGCCTTGGACAAGACCTTTGAACTCAAACAATTAGTATTCTGGTCTGTGGCTGACCTTTGCACATGTGCAGTACATCACCGACCAGAGAGATAACGTAAGCACAGACATATAAAAGTATACAATACAAGACAACGCATCCGCTTAACACCAAGGGCTATTTATTTTCTCCCACCTTGACTGATAGAAGACGTGCACCATAATCATATCCATCCATCTTTTCACAAAGACTGAACCTTGGGAAACATAATGCGACCCAGATGGGCCATCGTGAGATTTGGCAGGGCCCTAAGTGGGAGGGGGAGCAGAAAGCCACTGATCGTTGGGGGCAAAGCAAAAGCTTTTGGTGGTGTGACCACATAATAGAAGCCTACTTGGTTTATAGTCACCAAATCCTGCAAGGTTTTTCAGGTTCTATGACCTTCACGACACCCATGAGCTTCACTATGCAGGACAATATTACATACAGTTGTTTTCTGTGCTATTTGAAGGGTTTATTTTAGAAATTTGGTAAGGACAACCAAGACAGCAGGGATCAATCACTAAAATACAATCTTTTGGTGGCTTCTCCCTCGGTGTTTCTTTAATTTGGGCTGTGGTTCCTCTGTCCAAACCAGTATTCCTATTTCATGAGGAAACTTTCTCTTTTCCTGACACCTCTTACGGGGCAGCAAGAGGTTTCAGTCCCTCTGGACTAATCTTGTTTTTCTGGTCTGACATTATGTTTGCCCCACTATATTTATAGTTATTTGTTTTTTTTTTCCCCACACACAAAAATGTATACCACATTCTTAGAGTATAATGCACTCTTGGAACAGGCTTTGGAGTTTAGCAGAACCAGGGTTTGCTTCATAGGCTAGCCTCCTGTTAGTTATACGATTTTGGAGAAATTACTTCCAGTTCATCTATAAATTACTCAGCCTGCACCCCCACCTTCTATAAGGGTGCCGTGAAGACTGAGGATATCTTACGTGAGGACACAGTATGCTCGAGGGAGTAGGAGCCTATGGTCAGCACTCACCGAACCTTTATGAATTTGATCAAAATCATACCACCAAGAACCCCATTCAGCACTCCCCTTTCTCTGGGGCCCTAGTTTTGGAAAGATTTTTGTCTACCTGGCTGCGTTTATTAAGCATATATATATATATATATATATATATATATATATATATATACACATTTCCTCATCTTGTATTAAGTAAGTCATCTTTTAGTCTCAAGTCAGAGCTTCTGATGAGCTTGGGATAACCAGTACCATACCATGCAGAGTTGCTAGAATTTCAGCCCAAGTTCAGAAATATGATATGTTGTTTCATGGTGCTTGTTTCAGCTTCTTCCTCAGTAAAACTATCAAGCTTTACCTAGTAAATAGTTCGAGAATGAAGTAAATTATTCCTTCACAAGCTTCAGGGACCCTGGATTGAATTCAGCCCCACTCCCTCCCAGGGTTCACGCTGGCCTGTTTTTCCTCCCAGCCAACTGGGCACTTCTCAGGATCTGGGCTGCTCTGAATATTTATCCTCAATATCTGAAGGTCCTAATGAGGAACCAGATGCTTAGTAGGCATGAGAACCTTTTGGGAAGTACAGATATATGTGAGAACATGTTAATTCCCTTCCTTTCATTCACTGGCAGCTTTTGCTTTCAGTGACGGCCAAGACAGATGGACTGAATGATCTCCTAGGATGTGAGAAAATAGTAGGAAATATTTGTCTTAACTCACAATTTTCAAATTTCAGTGTGTGTGTTTTTAATGTTCATAATGTATGAGTTCTCGAAATGCTCACACAAAGATGTAGCGCTGGGCCACTTTGACACATAGAAACAGAGTTGAGCATACTCCAGCTGAAGGGTCTGCATTTGAAATCCAGGCCCACTTCTTGCAAGTGGCCTAGGGCCAACTGTTTCACCCTTTGTGACTCAATGTCCTCATCTTTTTAACAGAGACTGGGTGGGAGAAGAGCTCCTACTTTTTTTGTGGGGAGGGTTGCTCTGGATTACAGGGAAGAGAAACGGGTGGTTATAAAAGTTAGGTGAACACTGCTTCATTCCCTAAACATTTTCTAAATACTGATTCAGGAAGATGAGGGGATACAATGAGAGACACAGGCCCAAAGAGCTAGAGGGAGGGGGGAGAGCGTGCAAGGACCTCTGAGCGAGGCAGAGCAGTGAGCAGCAAGCAGCAAGCAGCAAGCAGCAAGCAGCCCTGTGAAAGGGGAGGATGCTGCGTGCAACTCCAGGCACTGAGAAAGGCTTTACGGCGTCATGGAAGATTTCAGTGGGGAGAGAGGGTGGTGTGTGCATCCGCTGCACAGGAAAGAACACTCTGGCTCATTCACTCATCTTTCTTCTGGTCTTGCATATCTTTCCACCCCCTCTCAGTACCTTTCAAGACTCTGGTGTCACCACTAATTTAACCTCTCACCAAACCTCCTTAGACTTATTGATACCTGCTGGCTTGTTCTTAACTCCTTGGTCTCTGTCTCTGTCTCTGTCTATCTCTGTCTCTCTCACTTTCTGGCCCATTTGTACAGTTGTGCAGCTCTTTGCATTGAGTCTCTCAGAAATAGCTCCCCCTAGAGTCCAACTATAGAACTTTTGCCTCTCAGCTTTTGCACAGGCTGTTCCTTCTTCCTGAAATATTTCTTTTCCTTCCCACCGCTCTGTGGGTTCCGCGGCCCTCCACTCATCCTTAGGTCTTCGCCTCACGGCCCCTCCCCTGGGAAGCCCTCCTTGATACCTCAACTTGAGTTCACTTCTTGGGGGCAACCTTTTTCACCCTGGAGTGTTTGTCTGCCTGGCTGCCTCATCTGTTACCATATTTTCCATGCTTAGCTGAGTGTTTTGCAGAGAAAGTCCTAGTAAATATTTGCTAGGAGAAAGGAAGGAGAACACCTTGGTAATAGTATAGCAGTTCTATGCCAAAGTAGTGATATATCAATATTAGATTTTGGTTTTGAATCTTGGAAAAAGGAAACTGATCTTTTTTTTTTTTTTTTTTTTTTTTTGAGACAGGGTCTTGCTTTGTAGTTCAGGCCGGCCCTGAGCTCACTATGTAGCCCAGGCAAGCCTCAACTCAGCAATCCTCCTGTCTCTGCCTCCCGAGTGCTGGGATTACAGGAGTGAGCCACCATGCCCGGCACTGTGGTATGTGGTATTGATTGCTGGTGGGCGTGAGTCTCCACGCCCAGCATTGTATGTGGTCACCGGGGATCAAACTCAGGACCTTGCACTTGTGAGGCAGGCGCCGGAACCACTGAGCTAATCCTCTGGCCCGGAAACTAATCATTTTTAACTGGGGAGCCAGGCAGGTGAGAAGCCCCCACCTATGCTTTAGAAAGATCAACTTTTAAACTCAAGGTATCGGCTCAGCCATCCAGATTTCTTCCCTAACTGGCTTGGCTCATTTGGGATGTTGGAAGCACTGTGACCTGGGCTTGCTTTGTGGTGGGTGGGGCCCAGACTGTGCTCCTGGTGGGAGTTGGGCTTCCGGATTGCTGGGCTTCAGTTGTGCCTTCCCATGTCTCCCTGTGATCTAACAGGATAGTAGATACTTTCACTGCATCACACCTGTGATCAGAAGAGATGGTGTGATTGGAATGACCCTTACCTACTCTGCTCCAACAAAAAGGGGGCAGGGGAGGGCGGGGAAAGTCATCCAGATTTCCTAAGAGGAGGTCTCCATAAACCTAGCACTGGCTTCTAGTAACTAAAGATAGAAAAGAAGGCAGCAAAGTAAGGAGACACCTTCATGGTTGGGGTAAGGGTGCATGCAGCTCGAACACTGGCAGAGCTTCCCTAGGAGGCCAGGTTGGGCCACATGCTCTCAAGAGCCCTTCCTCACAATGTCAAGATTGTAGGAAAAGCTCCATTTTCTTTTTTTCCTAAAACAGCATAGGAACAAAAAAAGGGCAAGAGAGACTGTGAGGCTCAAGGTAACAATAAACGGTGCCTTCCTGTAGAAACCAGAGTGAGTTTTCCTGTCCTGGGATCTACTTTGTCTAGGATTCCCTTGGGAGAAATTCTTGATGCTTGGGAGCAATGACTAGGCTTTGTGGGAGGGATCTGGCCTCAGGGTCCCAGGTCACAGACCTTCATTTTGGTACAAAGGGCCACTCTGTGCTGCAGCCCAGCTCTTCCCTGGCCCACACAGACTTCATGTCCCTCAAATTAGCTTCTCACAGTGGCATAGTCAGGAAATCCTAGGAATGAAGGTCTGGCTCCTCTGAACAGGCAATGCCCAATCACACCCAGGAAATCTGTCTTTGGCCACGACGGCTGCACCAGGTGGCAAGGCTGGCTCAGGAAGCCCATGTGCATCGGAGGGCAGGTCACATGGAGGCAGCTGGAGGCTGTCAAAGGAGTTTAGAGTCTAAAACCCCAGAGAGAAATTCTGCATCTACTGGATTCTGGTTGTGTGACCTTGGATGAGTTTCCTACCTACTCTGGGACCAGTTCCTGGTTCTATAAAATGAGAATAATACCTTCCTTGTTCACAAGCGAACATATGTGAAACACTTGGCAGGTTTCTGCTCTGGAAAGATGAGATTTTAAGAATAGATCACTGTTGTCCAAACCTTTCATCACAGAAGAACAACTTTTTATTTTCCAAAAAGAAAATCTCAAGCAAACTTCAAGGATCTATATGAGATAAAGTCTGGCTGCTGAGAGGCTGTGGTCCTGTCTCTTCTGTCCCTTTTCTTCCCACAGCGGTCACTGAGCTTCCTCTAGGGAGCACAGTTTGACCAGCTGATCACTACTGCATCTGTTTTTCTGTACTGGAGATCTAACTCAGGGCCCTTCCACTAAGGTACATCCTGAGCCCATTTTTATATTTCATTTTGAGACAGGATCTCACTAAGTTGCCCAGGCTAGGGTTCGACTCAGCCTTGGTCCAGCCTCCCACAGTACTGGGATCATGGGGGTGTGCTATCAGGCCTGGCTTTGTATCCATTTCTGAAGTCAAGCCATAGAAGATTAGAGAAGTGAAGTCATTTTTCTATAGTCATAGAACCCGGATAAGTAACTGTAACAGAAATCTTCTTTTTTACTAGTCATAGGGAAGAGGAGAGGCGTGACCATTACAGAAATACAGCTAAAAGAAAAATACATGGCCTTCTCCATGTAGGGCAAATCAGGTGTCAAAGCCTAGTTTTACTGGCCACTATGTTACCTTGTCCAAGTCACTTCCATTAGTTTTACTTTTCCCCTTGAAAAACAGAGTGATGTTATTGTAAAGATTTGCTGTGAGATTGATGAATAAGGAATTTAGCAGTCTGCTTGCTCACCTTAAAGGCTCAACCAATATCGATTCCCTCCACCATCCCTCCAGATGTCATAGACAGCGCATGACGGTTTGGGAAGACACAATGACAGATTTGGAAGTCTGCCAATGACACTCTTATCAATAAGTATTCCTTGATGATATAAAAATATAGAAGAAAAGTGTTAGGGAGATCGTTGTGATATATGAAGAGAGCATAGGACAAGAGAATATTGAGATCTGCAGAAAGAACAATTTCAGTGATTTACACCTTCGTCTGAATTGATGAGAACTTTCCTTTCATGTGAAGTTTAACGTCTAATTAGAGCAAGTCTGTTCTCAAAGAAGAGTTTTCCATCATTCTGGATTCTGAGTGTATTTGGAGTATGCCGTGCGATGAAAAGTGAGAAGGGCTACCTGATGGAGATGTTTATTATTCCCAAAGAAAGGCCATTAACAAAAGGCACCCTTTACACTTTGTTCAGCAGTCCAGAGAAATGCATCTGAATGCCCAGATGGAATTGTACTGATCTACATTAAACCTCCTCTAGGTTATGGTAGGGATTTGGTAGTGTGGTTTGCATATACAATAGGAATGTGCAACTTCCCTTCTGTAAAACAGAGTTCTTATAATGGGCTAAGGGAGGGCACTTTCTTCCTAGGAAATTCCCTAGATTATTAAAAGAGCTTCCTAATAACTTTTTAATTTGCAGCCCTGTGACTTAAAAACCTTTATGCAAAATGCTTGGCCCAAGGCCCAACCATTGCCAAATCAATGACAACTAGAAATCAAACCACCAAACCCCAGACTGGCACAGACACCTCCTCTCAGTGGAACACTGACTTGATAGTTCATCCTTCCAGTCAAATGTAGGCGGGTTCATCTTTTAGTTACTCTACCAAAAAGCAAGTGCGCTCCTCACTCTCCAGCATAGGTTCAACTGCTTTGTTAAATAAGTGAAATCACTGTTCTGCGTAGAAGATGGGCATTGAAGAAAACTGAGGTCTCTTTCTGCTAGGCACGCTGGGGCTCTTCTGCAGTGGAATCACGGCCTGTGTTTTAGTCCTGTGAGTTGTGTTCATGTGTTCTGCTTGAAACACTATCTATCCATTCTCATGTTCATTTTTGCATCCTGGATTGGCTCCCAGCATTAGATCAGCAGAGGGTTGCAGAATCAGTTCCCTTAGGTATTTGAAATTTATTGGAACTTATTCTTGCAAAGCATGTCAAAGTGCTGGGAATCTGAAAATCCACAGTGATAACATTCTGGTTTGTTTCAATTTATATCTATTATTCTGCATTGATTAATAAGTGTCCCTCCCTTTACTGTAAAATGCCTTGAGGGCAGTAAAGTGTAGATTAGGTTCCACATAAGAGACTGAAGATCTCCAGTTATGGAAGTGGGGTCAAAGGATCTAAGTACAGGGTCAGTAGAGCACCTCAAGTTCATAGCCAAGCCCTGTTACCTTTTGTGGACTAGCACACTCCACTGGACTAGTGGTCCAATACTGGCCAAGATGGGAGTAATAGTAGCCTACATCTCAAGGGTTGTGCTGGGGATTGACGGAGATTGTGGAAAAAGGCAGGATATGAATTGGCTGTAGTTACAATGAAAAGTCAAATACCTCCATCAGAGTAGGTGCTCTTAAAATATTTACTGAAGGGATCAATTTGTATAAATGTATAGGAGGAAAAAAATCAGCTAAAATTGAAAAAAAGCCTCAATTTTGCATTTCACTGTTACAAGCAATTCTGAATTTGATATGG